>CM067369.1:267287253-267464608 GCA_034401795.1 Chaetoderma sp. LZ-2023a | reverse complement strand
AACATGTTATATAGATAGAATATTTAGGCCTATATGTAGCGGCAAATGTAGGCCTACAATAAATTGTATACAATCAAATTGCACTGAGATTCAGTTTGTAAAGATATGATATTAGGCATGTTGATTACTCAGATTAATAATGTGTGCGTGCGTGCGTACGTGCGTGCGTGCGTGCGTGCGTGCGTGTGTTAACATGAGATAAACTGAAACTCACCATGTTTTGATTGGTCAAAGTTACGCGTATGACCCATAACGAATCCGACCATATTAAGGGGTAGGGGTAACAAATGGCGATGACTTACGATACGGTTATGACAGCTCAAAATCTTGCTCCTTTGGTTCCCTAACATTTCCTGTTGTGATATAGGCAAACCAGTAAGCAGGTCAGCAGGGGTCAAAAGGTCACCAATGTTGCTCGCTACTTAAAAGTAGACAACTGTGCAGTGTTCTGAATGACAAAGTGCTAATGAAGGAATGTGTTGATGTTAACATCTTGTAAAGTGCATATTGTACTCCATCTGACAATTCTAAATGACCAATGTTCATTTATTTCAAATCCTGTTACTATAACAACTGACAGAATATCCATTTTTTGAAAATGGTGAAAAATGTAATTATGTGCCAAATATGGGGTACTGGAAAATGAAATGATAATTTCTAATTTACACCTAGAGCAATGACTGACCACGCGTAAAATGTTCATTATAGTGTCCCCCCCATAATTGTAAAATGTTATATGTAAATCAGTCATATAATTATGTCAGCAGACGTCACCAATTTTTCTCACTGCATACGATATATGCCATGTGCAATTCAGTTGAGTCCGGGCAGCAGACGTAAAAAACTTACTAACTTTGGCCGCTGCTTAAAATTTGCAGTTGTGCAGTTCGATAGACAAAATGCTAGGTCCACAGAGGTCAAAAGGTCACCAATTTTTGCCGCTGCGTAAAATTTGACTGCTGTACATTTTGATGGATAAAATGGTAATGAAGTAATATGTTGGTGTTAATATCTACGGTCTGTCTAATCTAAAGGGCCAATGTTCATGTATTTCATAGAACAATGTTGGTATGGCTAATGACAGAATGCCAATTATTTAAATAATGGAAAAATTAAATTATGCTGCGAATAGAAATGAAATGAACATAACATCGCTTCTAGATGAAGTAGTGATAAATGATCACACCATATCTCAACTAGTCACTGTCAGTAGCAGATGCTGATTCACCACCTCCATTACTGCTATCATCATCTGGTGAACTATTCTCCGGTTCAGGATCAGATCTCTAGAATTGACCTTTCCATTTTTAGCTATGCCCCGCCCATCACTAGCTAAGCTCCACCCACACCTCGCCGTGTTTGGATTGATCGATCTCCAAATGCCCTAGCTATCAATTTCCTGAAAACTATACAGGGAATCTGTTGAATATTTTGTAACTAATTTGACTGGGCGTTGTTGCTGCCTATGGCAGCAACAGCGCCCAGTCAAATTAGTTTCAAAATATTTAACAGAATGTTTATTAAATAGTAAAAGCAAACAATTTGTACATACAACGCATAGACCGTCTTCAAATATGCGTTCGTGACGTACTTATCTACGTCATTCATGACGTACTTATCGACGTCATTCATGACGTCATCCATTATGATGTCATTCTACACACCGCTTAGATGATTATTACGTCATGTGATGGGTACATACTCTGGAAAGGGGAATTGCTGCTCGCATACTATGCAATGCCTCTTCACCCCCCCCCCCCCACCCACCCCCACCCCCGCACCAGTTGTGCTCCAATCTGTGTTCACCCCTTACAGTCCAGCCATTCTCCTAAGTTGGGGCAGGGATATTTTGTTTTGGTAGATGCCTGATGGGCTCCCTTCCAAATACCCACCCGATAGGCAATCTTAAATATGCGCTCACGAGGGTACGCTCTTCGTGTGGGGTTTGGCTGATTTGCCCGTGGGGTTGTGCTTTTCTCTACATTATCACGCATTGTCATTGATATGGAGAAACGCAAAATACATCTGTTATGCTCTATTCGTTTTGTAATTTGGCAGGTGAGATCATCTATTCCAATACACAGCTCCATTGAGATGTTCCATGGCTCACAATTGTCTGGATAGCATCTTGGCAGTAGCCGACCACCCAATAACAAAATATGCCACTGTTAAAGAGTATCTAATGATGTTAAAAAGGCTTAAGATGTTGTGCAAGTGTTAATGTCTTAAGGACATTTGATTTAGCTGTGTGTGGGTGACGCCATGCCTTCTTATATGGAAAGGTGCGTAGCTGTGATTAGAACCTTTCATTTGGTACGTACCTATGTGAAAATAATAGACAAAGGATGAGTGTTTCTAGATAAAATAATAGACAAAGGATGAGTGTTTCTAGATAAAATAATAGACAAAGGATGAGGGTTTCTAGATAAAATAATAGACAAAGGATGAGTGTTTCTAGATAAAATAATAGACAAAGGATGAGTGTTTCTAGGTAAAATAATAGACAAAGGATGAGTGTTTCTAGATAAAATAATAGACAAAGGATGAGTGTTTCTAGATAAAATAATAGACAAAGGATGAGTGTTTCTAGATAAAATAATAGACAAAGGATGAGTGTTTCTAGATAAAATAATAGACAAAGGATGAGTGTTTCTAGATTCATCGACGTTCTACCAGAATAGGATTTAATGCTAGTGGATCTAAAAAGGCCTGATCAGAGGTGCCTGATAAAAATAATAGTGAGGCAATCTACTGCCACAAAGCAATGATGAAAGTCTACGCAAAAGGTTTAGACGGCCTATTGAAGGTTTTTTACGAGACGCATTGGTAAGATAACCCACATTATTGGAATTAAGAGACAAGCATAACTTAGAAATGTTGAATGATGCCGTATTTCTGCAATATCTAAATAAATATTCTTTTTATAGCCTTTTGACTTCGAGTTGGTAATGATAAACTAGGTAGTATGACTCAGTTTTGGTTACCTTACATGGCCCATGCTTGTTTGGTGCTATCTCACTCCATATCTCTCCCTCTCTCCCTCCCTCTCCCCCCACCCTCCCTCCCTTCCCCTCCCTCCCTCTCTCGCTCTCCCTCCCTCCATCCCTCCCTCCCTCCCTCCTTCCCTCCCTCCCTCCTCCCCCCTCCCTCCCTCCCTCCCCCCCTCCCTCCCTCCCTCCCTTATCTGTCATGCCTCAATAAAATTGATGACATGTTCTTCAGATGGCAGGGGTGTATGAACGCATTTTGACTTGGCGGTGAGGCAAAACCATGGGTGAGGCAAAACCATGGGTGAGGCAAAACCATGGGTGAGGCAAAACCATGGGTGAGGCAAAACCATGGGTGAGGCAAAACCATGGGTGAGGCAAAACCATGGGTGAGGCAAAACCATGGGTGAGGCAAAACCATGGGTGAGGCAAAACCATGGGTGAGGCAAAACCATGGGTGAGGCAAAACCATGGGTGAGGCAAAACCATGGGTGAGGCAAAACCATGGGTGAGGCAAAACCATGGGTGAGGCAAAACCATGGGTGAGGCAAAACCATGGGTGAGGCAAAACCATGGGTGAGGCCAAAACCTAGGTCCGCTATGGAAAAATACACTATGGAAGAGGCAAAACCATGGGTGAGGCCAAAACCTAGGTCCGCTATGGAAAAATACACTATGGAAGAGGGAAAACCATGGGTGAGGCCAAAACCTAGGTCCGATATGGAAAAATACACTATGGAAGAGGGAAAACCATGGGTGAGGCCAAAACCTAGGTCCGCTATGGAAAAATACACTATGGAAGAGGCAAAACCATGGGTGAGGCCAAAACCTAGGTCCGCTATGGAAAAATACACTATGGAAGAGGCAAAACCATGGGTGAGGCAAAACCATGGGTGAGGCAAAACCATGGGTGAGGCCAAAACCTAGGTCCGCTATGGAAAAATACGCTATGGAAGAGGCAAAACCATGGGTGAGGCCAAAACCTAGGTCCGCTATGGAAAAATACACTATGGAAGAGGGAAAACCATGGGTGAGGCCAAAACCTAGGTCCGCTATGGAAAAATACACTATGGAAGAGGCAAAACCATGGGTGAGGCCAAAACCTAGGTCCGCTATGGAAAAATACACTATGGAAGAGGCAAAACCATGGGTGAGGCCAAAACCTAGGTCCGCTATGGAAAAATACACTATGGAAGAGGGAAAATTGTGGGTGGGCTATCGCCTCCCTTGCCCCCTCCCCTGTACCTACGGCTATGACTGATGCACTACCCTCTTTCATCATCACGCATATGCATACGGTTTTTGCGTATTCCATAAAAGTCACTTCTATGTTCTGAAGCCTTTTTGCCATCGGTAGACAGTATTTAACATTGACACATTCTGGTATTGGACGCTTCATTACATTTGAGAGTCATTGAACATCTCGGAGGACCCCTTTCTTCAATTAAAGGCTTTCATCTGCTTAATGCACAGGACGACTCCCATGACAAACGTTGATGCACGCCAAGGTAATGACAAAGTGTGGTTATGCAGAAAATAAGTTCAACTCCACGACAGATGCGGACTTATTAACACTCTCTGCACCAAGAGTTTACGTTTGTCAGTACATCTATAGAGGAGGATTGGCTATCAGGTTGGTAATTATAAGGGAGCCCACCTACCAAATACCAGACATCCCTTCACCAACTAGATGACTGGATGGACTGTACGGCGTGAACAAGGATTGGACACCAAGTAGCTTAAGTCCCCATATGCTGGCAGATATTCTCGCGAATGAACGTGACAAGATCTAATGAACAGGAAGAGAGTCCAACAGAAGATGGTAGCAACAATGAGTATGATGATTCAGCATCTGACAGTGGCCGTGGCTAATTAAAAGATGATAAGTTCAAATGCAGATGTATTGCTCGGTATGTAGAGTGCAAAAATATCAACAATTTGTCTAATCATTTCTCACACTACTTTATTTATATGCATTGCTAAGTTCATTTAATTTTTCATTACCGCGTAGTTACATTTTCCTACTAGTCTTACAAAATGGCCATCATGTCAGTTATCAGGTTAACGTCATTCCATGAAATATATGAGCATTGGCCATTTAGATTTATCATTCCCTTTTCATTATCGATGTTAACATATTCCTTGATTAGCATGCTGTCCATCAAAATGCGCAGCTGACAGATTTTAACCAGGGGCAAAAATTGGTACCCCTTTGACTTCTAATGACCTAATTACTCAATTAAGTTGCGCATAACAAATGTAGAATCGTAGAGACCAAAACAACGCCAATATTGAGTGGTTATTCATTACTCTAGCTTATAAGCATGTGATGCTATGTTCAGTTCATTTTTTCATTACCCCATAAGTGTATTTTTTTGCTATTTCAAAAAATTTACATTTTTACAGTCGTCATATAGTAACATTTCATGAAATAAAGGAACATTAAGACTTTAGATTTGTTAGATGATGTCTATCACTCACCTTTCAAGATGTTAGCACCAAGGCTTTCCTTTATTAACACTCTGTCAGTGATAAAAATGTACAGATGTTAAGCAGCGACCAAAATTGGCAAGCTCTTGACCTCTGCTGATGTAATTACTCAACTGACGCGTATAACATGCAGACGATTACGGTGGCCACGATAAGGAACATTTTACGTGATCAGTCATATAACCATAGGCCATGGAGACGCGCAGTTGTTCGATTTTAAGAAGCGAGCAAAATTCTTAACCTTTTGACCTCTGTTGACCTAATTACTTATCTGGTTAACCTACGCCATTTAGGAAATGGTAGGGAACGGTAAGAGCAAGATTTTGAGTACTCAGTTGCTAGTTTACTATGAATTTATGGAAAGTTATGGCCATTTTTGTTACCCCTAGCCCTTAATATGGTCGGTTTCGTTGTGGGCCATACGCGTAACTTGTGGCCACATTTGTTACCTCGAGCCCTTAATATGGTCGGTTTCGTTGTGGGCCATACGCGTAACTTGTGGCCACATTTGTTACCTCTAGCCCTTGATATGGTCGGTTTCGTTGTGGGCCTTACGCGTAACTTGTGGCCATTTTTGTTACCTCTAGCCCTTAATATGGTCGGTTTCGTTGTGGGCCATACGCGTAACTTGTGGCCACATTTGTTACCTCTAGCCCTTAATATGGTCGGTTTCGTTGTGGGCCATACGCGTAACTTGTGGCCACATTTGTTACCTCGAGCCCTTAATATGGTCGGTTTCGTTGTGGGCCATACGCGTAACTTGTGGCCACATTTGTTACCTCTAGCCCTTGATATGGTCGGTTTCGTTGTGGGCCTTACGCGTAACTTGTGGCCATTTTTGTTACCTCTAGCCCTTAATATGGTCGGTTTCGTTGTGGGCCATACGCGTAACTTGTGGCCACATTTGTTACCTCTAGCCCTTAATATGGTCGGTTTCGTTGTGGGCCATACGCGTAACTTGTGGCCACATTTGTTACCTCTAGCCCTTAATATGGTCGGTTTCGTTGTGGGCCATACGCGTAACTTGTGGCCACATTTGTTACCTCTAGCCCTTGATATGGTCGGTTTCGTTGTGGGCCTTACGCGTAACTTGTGGCCATTTTTGTTACCTCTAGCCCTTAATATGGTCGGTTTCGTTGTGGGCCATACGCGTAACTTGTGGCCACATTTGTTACCTCTAGCCCTTAATATGGTCGGTTTCGTTGTGGGCCATACGCGTAACTTGTGGCCACATTTGTTACCTCTAGCCCTTAATATGGTCGGTTTCGTTGTGGGCCATACGCGTAACTTGTGGCCACATTTGTTACCTCTAGCCCTTAATATGGTCGGTTTCGTTGTGGGCCATACGCGTAACTTGTGGCCACATTTGTTACCTCTAGCCCTTAATATGGTCGGTTTCGTTGTGGGCCATACGCGTAACTTGTGGCCATTTTTGTTACCTCTAGCCCTTAATATGGTCGGTTTCGTTGTGGGCCATACGCGTAACTTGTGGCCACATTTGTTACCTCTAGCCCTTAATATGGTCGGTTTCGTTGTGGGCCATACGCGTAACTGGTGGCCACATTTGTTACCTCTAGCCCTTAATATGTGAGGGCCTCTGCAAGATCAGTTAGCTGAAGATTTACTCTTCGTAAATAAAAATTTTTATTATTATTATTATTATTATTATTATTATTATTATTATTATTATTATTATTAATATGGTCGGCTTCGTTAAAGGTAAATAATAGGCGTAACTTTAACTCAAAAGTAAGTCCCAATTTATCTCATGTTAACAAATATATTATTAATCAGGATAGTTGAAAGTAGCGGGGAATTTTAGTTTAGCTGATTGGTGGGGGTGGGGTGGGGGTTGCAAGGGTCCCTCTAGCTCACGGACTATCAAAATCAATTACATTACATATAAGCTGACGTCAGTCACGTTACAATCAAAATGCGTAATGAATGACGTATCTATGTATAGTTCGTCAAGTGTACGAATTGTATGTATTTACTATTTGATAAACATTCTTCTGTATATTTTGAAACTAATTTGACTGGGCGATATTGCTGCACACAGTAAAATTAGTTTCAAAATATTCAACAGATTACCTGTATAGTTGCCTTGAAATTAGAATTCTGTGAATTCAGGATTCAAAGCATATAAATCGGTCGCAACACGCGCAAAGCATGGCCGAAGCTTAGATAGAAATGGGCGGGATATGGGTAGAAATGGGCGGGACATGGGTAGAAATGGACGGGGCATGGGTAGAAATGGACGGGCAAGGGTAGAAATGGACGGGGTAAGGGTAGAAATGGAAGGGCAAGGGTAGAAATGGACGGGGTAAGGGTAGAAATGGACGGGGCATGGGTAGAAATGGACGGGCAAGGGTAGAAATGGACGGGGCATGGGTAGAAATGGGCGGGACATGGGTAGAAATGGACGGGACATGGGTAGAAATGGACGGGCAAGGGTAGAAATGGACGGGCAAGGGTAGAAATGGACGGGGCATGGGTAGAAATGGACGGGGCATGGGTAGAAATGGGCGGGACATGGGTAGAAATGGGCGGGACATGGGTAGAAATGGACGGGCAAGGGTAGAAATGGACGGGCAAGGGTAGAAATGGACGGGCAAGGGTAGAAATGGACGGGGCATGGGTAGAAATGGACGGGGTAAGGGTAGAAATGGACGGGGCAAGGGTAGAAATGGACGGGGCAAGAGAAGAAATGGACAGGACATGGGTAGAAATGGACGGGGTAAGGGTAGAAATTGACGGGGCAAGGGTAGAAATGGACGGGGCAAGGGTAGAAATGGACGGGGTAAGGGTAGAAATGGGCGGGACATGGGTAGAAATGGACGGGGTAAGGGTAGAAATGGGCGGGACATGGGTAGAAATTGACGGGGCAAGGGTAGAAATGGACGGGGCATGGGTAGAAATGGATGGGGTAAGGGT
Organism: Chaetoderma sp. LZ-2023a; assembly: GCA_034401795.1. Classification (NCBI taxonomy): domain Eukaryota; kingdom Metazoa; phylum Mollusca; class Caudofoveata; order Chaetodermatida; family Chaetodermatidae; genus Chaetoderma; species Chaetoderma sp. LZ-2023a. The sequence continues at coordinate 267,456,197 of CM067369.1, read as the reverse complement.
AGAAATGGACGGGGCAAGGGTAGAAATGGACGGGGCAAGGGTAGAAATGGACGGGGTAAGGGTAGAAATGGGCGGGACATGGGTAGAAATTGACGGGGTAAGGGTAGAAATGGACGGGGTAAGGGTAGAAATGGACGGGGCAAGGGTAGAAATTGACGGGGCAAAGGTAGAAATGGACAGGACATGGGTAGAAATGGGTGGGATATGGGTAGAAATGGACGGGGTAAGGGTAGAAATGGACGGGGCATGGGTAGAAATGGACGGGCAAGGGTAGAAATGGACGGGGCATGGGTAGAAATGGGCGGGACATGGGTAAAAATGGACGGGGCATGGGTAGAAATGGGCGGGACATGGGTAGAAATGGACGGGCAAGGGTAGAAATGGACGGGCAAGGGTAGAAATGGACGGGCAAGGGTAGAAATGGACGGGGCATGGGTAGAAATGGACGGGGTAAGGGTAGAAATGGACGGGGCAAGGGTAGAAATGGACGGGGCAAGAGAAGAAATGGACAGGACATGGGTAGAAATGGACGGGGTAAGGGTAGAAATTGACGGGGCAAGGGTAGAAATGGACGGGGCAAGGGTAGAAATGGACGGGGTAAGGGTAGAAATGGGCGGGACATGGGTAGAAATGGACGGGGTAAGGGTAGAAATGGGCGGGACATGGGTAGAAATTGATGGGGCAAGGGTAGAAATGGACGGGGCATGGGTAGAAATGGACGGGGTAAGGGTAGAAATGGACGGGGCAAGGGTAGAAATGGACGGGGCAAGGGTAGAAATGGATGGGGTAAGGGTAGAAATGGGCGGGACATGGGTAGAAATTGACGGGGCAAGGGTAGAAATGGATGGGGTAAGGGTAGAAATGGATGGGGTAAGGGTAGAAATGGACGGGGCAAGGGTAGAAATTGACGGGGCAAGGGTAGAAATGGACAGGACATGGGTAGAAATGGGTGGGACATGGGTAGAAATTGACGGCGCAAGGGTAGAAATGGACGGGGTAAGGGTAGAAATGGACGGGGTAAGGGTAGAAATGGGAGGGACATGGGTAGAAATGGATGGGGCAAGGGTAGACATGGACGGGCAAGGGTAGAAATGGACGGGCAAGGGTAGAAATGGACAGGACAGGGGTAGAAATGGACGGGGCAAGGGTAGAAATGGACGGGCAAGGGTAGAAATGGACGGGCAAGGGTAGACATGGACAGGACATGGGTAGAAATGGACGGGGTAAGGGTACAAATGGACGGGCAAGGGTAGAAATGGACGGGGCAAGTGTAGAAATGGGCGGGACATGGGTAGAAATGGACGGGACATGGGTAGAAATGGACGGGGCAAGGGTAGAAATGGACGGGCAAGGGTAGAAATGGACGGGCAAGGGTAGAAATGGACAGGACATGGGTAGAAATGGACGGGGCAAGGGTAGAAATGGACGGGCAAGGGTAGAAATGGACGGGCAAGGGTAGAAATGGACGGGGCAAGAGAAGAAATGGACAGGACATGGGTAGAAATGGACGGGGCAAGGGTAGAAATGGACGGGCAAGGGTAGAAATTGACGGGCAAGGGTAGAAATGGACAGGACATGGGTAGAAATGGACGGGGCAAGGGTAGAAATGGACGGGCAAGGGAAGAAATGGACGGGGCAAGGGTAGAAATGGACGGGGCAAGGGTAGAAATGGACGGGGTAAGGGTAGAAATGGGCGGGACATGGGTAGAAATTGACGGGGCAAGGGTAGAAATGGACGGGGTAAGGGTAAAAATGGACGGGGCAAGGGTAGAAATGGACGGGCAAGGGTAGAAATGGACGGGCAAGGGTAGAAATGGACAGGCAACGGTAGAAATTGACGGGGCATGGGTAGAAATGGACAGGACATGGGTATAAATGGACGGGGCAAGGGTAGAAATGGACGGGGCAAGGGTAGAAATGGACGGGGCAAGGGTAGAAATGGACAGGACATGGGTATAAATGGACGGGGCAAGGGTATAAATGGACGGGGCAAGGGTAGAAATGGACGGGGCAAGGGTAGAAATGGACGGGGCAAGGATAGAAATGGACAGGACATGGGTAGAAATGGAGGGGGCAAGGGTATAAATGGACGGGGCAAGGGTAGAAATGGACGGGGCAAGGGTAGAAATGGACAGGACATGGGTAGAAATGGACGGGGCAAGGGTAGAAATGGACGGTGCAAGAGTAGAAATGGACAGGACATGGGTGGAAATGGACGGGGCAAGGGTAGAAATGGACGGGCAAGGGTAGAAATGGACAGGACATGGGTAGAAATGGACGGGGCATGGGTAGAAATGAACGGGGCAAGGGTAGAAATGGACGGGGCAAGGGTAGAAATGGACAGGGCATGGGGTAGAAATGGGCGGGGCATAGGTAGAAATGGGTGGGCCATGGGTAGAAATGGACTGAGCATGGGTAGAAATGGGCCGGGTATAGGTAGAAATGGACGGGGAAGGATAGAAATGGACGGGGCATGTGTAGAAATGGACGGGGCAAGGGTAGAAATGTGTGGGGCATAGGTAGAAATGGGCGGGGCATAGGTAGAAATGGGTGGGCCTTGGGTAGAAATGGACGGAGCATGGGTAGAAATGGGCGGGGTATGGGTAGAAATGGACGGGGCAAGGGTAGAAATGGACGGGGCAAGGGTAGAAATGGGCGGGGCATGGTAGAAATGGGCGAGGCATAGGTAGAAATGGGTGGGCCATGGGTAGAAATGGACGGAGCATGGGTAGAAATGGGCGGGGTATGGGTAGAAATGGGCGCAGCATGGGTAGAAATGGGCGGGGCATGGGTAGAAATGGATGGGGAGTGTATAGAAATGGACGGGGAATGAGTAGAAATGGACGGCGCATGTGTAGAAGTGGACGGGCATGGGTAGAAATGGGCGGGGTATGGGTAGAAATGGGCGCAGCATGGGTAGTAGTGGGCGGGGCGTGGGTAGGAATGGATGGGGCATGTATAGAAGTGGCCGAGGCATGAGTAGAAATATACGGGGCATGGGCAGAAATAGACGGGGCATGGGCAGAAATTGACGGGCATGGGTAGAAATGGGCGGGGCATGGTTAGAAATGGGCGGAGCATAGGTAGAAATGGGCGCGTCATTGGTAGAAATTGGCGGAGTGTGGGTAGAAATGGGTGGGGTTTGGGTAGAAATGGGTTCCTCAATTGTGAATCATATTCCGAATAGTTACGTCACTGATTCATTGAAGGCGCAGATCTCAATGCGGTGTGTTTATCCACTTTTCAAAATAGCTATATTAATGTAGAATTAGACAGCTGAATGTGAGGTGGGGTGTATCTTGCCCTGCACCACTCCTGAACATTGAAAACTCCGTCAAATGAACGAATCGTATGCGTTTACTATTTAATAAACATTATGTTGAATATTTTGAAACTAATTTGACTGGCTGCTGTTGCAGCAACATTACCCAGTTAAATTAGTTTTAAATTATTTAACAACTTACCCGCATAGTTACCTTGAAATTGGGATTCTGAGAAATCAGGCATCAAATTATATGAATTGATTCCAACACGCGGGTAATGTGGGCGAAGCTTAGCTAGAAATGAGTGGGGCATAGCAAGAAATTGTTCCGTGTATTGCGTGTTGGATCATGTACGGCAGTGGAGGATTATAACGTGCTTGTATGAAAGCAGGTCAAAGAGATTTGAATGCACGACTGGCCTCCATATTGTCACACAACACTGCCACGAATATGACTCTTATAGCTTAACTAGAATGAAAATTGCATCTGGCTTACGAAAATGAGACTCTAAAAACGTTACATAATTACGAGAATGTATAGGCTTATATTTCTTACTAGGCCTATATTTCTTACTGGCAGTCGTGGCAGACCAGCGTGAATTAACCCTTATCACACGGATACCAAGATGTTTGAACACGACATTGTCAGATGAATGACATGTGTGTATTTTGGAATGAATGTAGTTAGGAACTGTTACATGCTTTCTATAATTACAACAGCTTACAACAACAAGGATGCCAAAATTAACGGCAGTCATCAGATAAAGAGGAATGAAACATAAGACTGAAATGTCTATGATGCGTTTGGTTATGTAACTCTTTAGCGCTCTTGGGAGCGGGGTAGAAGCGTTGGATTCTGCATTGCTCATGAAAAATGTATATTTTTTACAATTTACCACTGGAATGACTGGCTCAATAATCGATCCAGTTGAGTTATTTCCGTGGTAAATTTACACAAATAATCCTTTCTTGTTTTGCAAATGGACATTTTCTATGGGAATATTCAAAGTTTCAAAAGGTTAAAATAAAACGCAAACTATGTAGGCCTGCAATACTGACATGAGTGGTTACTCATTATCGTGCAATACAGACATAAGTGGTTGCTCATTATCGTGCAATACTGACGTAAATGGTTGCTCATTATCGTGCAATACTGACATACGTTGTTGCTCATTATCGTGCAATACTGACATAAGTTGTTGCTCATTATCGTGCAATACTGACATTAGTGGTTGCTCATTATCGTGCAATACAGACATAAGTGGTTGCTCATTATCGTGCAATACTGACGTAAATGGTTGCTCATTATCGTGCAATACTGACATACGTTGTTGCTCATTATCGTGCAATACTGACATAAGTTGTTGCTCATTATCGTGCAATACTGACATAAGTGGTTGCTCATTATCGTGCAATACTGACGTAAATGGTTGCTCATTATCGTGCAATACTGACATAAATGGTTGCTCATTATCGTGCAATACTGACATACGTGGTTGCTCATTATCGTTCAATACTGGCAAAAATGGTTGCTCATTATCGTTCAATACTGACATAAATGGTTGCTCATTATCGTTCAATACTGGCAAAAATGGTTGCTCATTATCGTTCAATACTGACATAAATGGTTGCTCATTATCGTTCAATACTGGCATAAATGGTTGCTCATTATCGTGCAATACTGACATACGTGGTTGCTCATTATCGTGCAATACTGACATAAATGGTTGCTCATTATCGTACAATACTGACATAAATGGTTGCTCATTATCGTGCAATACTGACATAAGTTGTTGGTCATTATGGTACATACTTTCGAGTTACGTTGGCGATAACTTTTGCAGACAAATCCTTCATTGTATAATCCAAAGTAGCATTATCTGAGCTTGACTGCCTTTATTCTAGCAGAACTTGTGCACATCTCTACCTTCTTCAGAACATCCATTTTGATTTTGAAATGAATGAATGATCTTGGAAATCGGAGTAGTGTGCGCCGGGCAATGACAGATAAAACAGACCCGACAGCAAATCAACGATATTGACTATTGAGTTCCTGATGGTTTGCTACCAGATTACGTGCTTGTTCTTATATTCACAATCGCATTATGTATTTCTTCTCTGACTAGATATGTTCGTATGAGAAACATGCCATAGACCAAGATATAATCCTGCACATAGTTCACAAACACTCTACAATCATACAACGTCTGGCGTTTCTGTACCAATTTAGTAATTCCCAGCGCTTAATAGATTACGGGTAGCATTTTGAATAAGACAAGACCGCCATCACGACAGAGGTAACCACAGATCCGGCACAATTTGAATAATTAAATCACACTATTATGTCTTCATAATTAGAGTATTTAACACGAATAATCTCGACATAAATCTTCACTCCTGTCCGGGTCCTCGACGTTAGATCAGATGACATTTCTATTTGACTGGTCTTAATCCAATATTGGCCTGTAACCAGCGTTAATAGACTTAGCGTTTGGATTAAATTTACTGTGCCAATTCAGAATTGCAAAAGCGTGTATAATTGTCTTCTAAATTGGCTAGACTGCAATGCGCGATACGGAACAATGACTATGTATTACTTCGACACCGAATATAAATAGGGCCTACCACTCAATACCCATTCGATATTTACACAAATAAACCGTTAGGCGACAAGGTAATTTATTATAAATGTATTTAACGTGATGGGATTGAACATTATATCGGTCTAATATTATTAAGTCGGTGTCGTGTTTATGATTGTCGCGTCCATTGGTCTATAAATTGTCTATCTCCCACCCACCACCCTATCATAGATAGTGGCCTGTCGAAATATTATAGAGGCATATCATACTATAGTTTGGTATCTGGTTACATTGGGACCGTGGGGGCAATGTTTTGTATTGTATTCGCATTGCCCGTATCCGCCGTTATATAGAATGTGCATTATGCATAAGATTAATATTTCTTGCCATTAACTCCTCTAGGCATGCACAGTTTTATCGTCAGTCACTCAAGAAAATATTTGGTTTTGTAGTATCTGCTCTTCTGTCTCATACATGGATTAGGTAAATTTCTTTCTGTTAAGTTATTGTTTTGGCAATAGGAAAATGAGCATTTTTCGTGTGTCATCCTCATGGGTTGGAAGCCATTTTAAAGCAAGACCCCAAAGCACGAATTTTCGCAGTATAATTTAGGCACATCAGAAGATTCGAACAACAACATTGCAATAGTCACTCTAAATTCACATTTAAAAAAGTAAAAATTTGTTTTATAGAACATGTTAAGCTGCATATACAATTTAGTATCACGTGACATGCTTAATGACTATTAGCTTGAAAAGCTCGAGGTGATTGGCTCTCTGAATCAGTGGCGTAAGGAAGACAACGGCGCATTTCTTGCCTCAAAACTAACTGGGAAAGCAGCCAAGGTACTTGCTGACATTCCTATGCGCTGTACAGAACAGCTTACATATATTCAAAAGAGGCTCCTCACGACCCATCTGAAGAAGAGTCCCAATAAGCAAACGCTACAAGAACTTGCACAAGAAGTAAGCCGGTTGATGGCGGGAGCATATCAGGCGCTGAGTGGTAAGGCTGCTGAGTCCATCAGGGTGGATATCTTCATAGAAGCATTGACCGCCACACGTGAACTCAAAGAGCGAGGTGGATCCAATGACACTGAACGCAGTTACCCATACAGCTTTGTTCATTGAAGGGTTCGTGACACGTGAACGCATCTAACAGCATGGGAGTTATCGTCCTGCACAGGAGCTTGAAGTCCAAGCAGCCACCATGTCACTGCTGTCACTGAATCATCCATAAATCAATAAGTTATGAACACGTTAGTAAACATGTTAGAGACTCACCAAAAACTGGTTGAAAGATTTGAAGTCCCTGGTGGCGGATTATCTGCAACGCAGTGAACATCCACCGCCCGAGCAAGCAACCATTTAATACAGCAAAGTACAAATACAAAGAATAAGAATAAGAGTAAGAAATCTAAACAGAGTACGCCTAATAACAACAGTATCAGTGTAGTTGGCAGCGCCGACAGGTTTCTGACCAAACACCCAGACGTCCTGGAGCGTGTGTTACCCCAGATGCAACAACTTATGGCTATCATAGCTCAGGTGCAACAACAGATGGCTATCATAGCTCAGGTGCAACAACAGATGGCTATCATAGCTCAGGTGCAACAACAGATGGCTTCTCTTACCCAACGGCTTAAGAGTACCGTTGACGTTTCCAAGTCAGAAAGAGCAAATACCACGACAAAATAATCCATTAATCTTGCAACTTTGTCAACGTCCAATGACATATAAAATGCGTGTCGTGGGTTCTACTCGCCTGCGCACTGCTTCTTCCTCGGAAGAAGACATAAATTGGACAGAGATGCACAAGGCATATTCCATGCCTTGCAAAATGTGCAAGAAAATTGGCCATAGCATAAAAAATGTCCTCACGATGCTATCAAATAACTGCAGAATGAATTAGAAACATTTAAAATTAAATATAGAAATGAGATTGAAATTTTGGTGGGTGGCTAACTGAATGAGGTGTCAGACAAAATGCTAAACTGGTTTGTAGTACTGAGCACTAACTCGTAGCTAAGTGTACAGTAGTTTGGTTAGTTACAGACTATGCAATCCCAGGCAATTACGATATTATTACGTTCATCGTATGTGCTGGTGTGGATGTCTTGGCGACCAATGTGGTACCTCTTATCGCACGTATCACAAACAATTTCTCAGGCATTCCAGGTTACAGGATTTTCACACACACCACATGGGTATACAGTTCCCTCGCTACCAGGATCGCAGGGTTCAGGGTTCAGGTTAATGCCATTAGAAGTAGCAATGAGTATTGCTGCTAGAATGATAGTTACCTAACCTTTCTTTAATTTTGACTGACAAAGTAATTAAACATATTCCCTCTTCCACTGGAACAAAAAAGAAAAAAGGTTTTGATAAATTAAATCTGTTAAACAAAAGGCAAAGGCATACAAGAAAGTTTTTAAAAATCAAACAAGTTTTAGCACTACAAATATGTAAGAAATTTAACAACATCTAACATCAGACAATCTAAGGAGCTCTTTGAACGCAGGATTGCATCTGAATCCGCAAAAGAAATACAAACGATTTTGGAATTACGAACAAAACAAAATGACGCTAAAGAAAGCAGTTAGATGCCGTAAAGTAAACAGAAAACAATTACTGAAAACAGTGAAAAGTAGTCCTACTAATCGACTACTTTGCTAGCGTTTTACAAAGGAAACCGTAGACAACATTCCAGAAATTCCAAGAGCAAACACCAAATCTACCGTAACAAATTTGAAAATTACTAAATCTGTAATAGAAAAAAGTCCTTAAATCCAAATAAGAGTTCTAGGCCATACATTAATTGAGAGAGCCAATGAAATATTCTCACCATCGAGTATCTTATTTAACAAATCAATACAAGAAAGTAAATTATCAAACTTTTGGAAAATGGCAACGGTAACAGCGTCACCTAAGAAAGGATCCAAACAAGACTTAGAGAACTACTAGCCTCGCAACTATAATATGTACAGTGTACGAGATGCAAGTATGACACATATGGAATCAAACACTTTATTAACAAAATGCCAGCATGGCTTCCAATCTAGTAGATTATGTAAAACACAATTATTAATTATTAGAATTGTTGGAATTAGTTATGGCTACCATAGACAGCAATGAAACTGTTTACACAATATCCTTAGACCTTAGGAAAACTTCGGCATAGACGGGAAAATAATTAAATGGATAAAAAATCTTTCTTGCTAACAGAAAGCATGTCATTACCATTAATTCAGAAGCTTCAGACTGGTATGGCATAACTAGTCGGGTGCCACGGAGTAGCATCCTTGGTCCCACACTGTTTAAAAGTTTCATAAACTACTTCGCAAACTTGGTCAAATGTACTTGCTAAATATTTACAGATAATACAAATATACTAGGACATCCACTAACCACAATTATGCAAACCAATTTAAACAAAGTCTGTGAGTGGTCCCAAACCTGGCAACTTACTTTCAATCATGACAAAACAAAGGTTATCCATGTTGGCACTAATAATCCCAAAATACAGTATTGATTATTGACACTGACACACGCCTAACTATTTACCATCCATTTGTTGAAAGGGACCTGGGAATATGAAGAGACAACACATTTTCTTTTGAGTCACTCATTAACAAAATCGTATCAAAAGCAAAAAGTACACTAGCTGTTAGTAAACGAACATTCACCTACATGGATCAAAAACGCTTTTATCATACTTTGGTCATGCCAATTCTAAAATATTTTAACTCAGTTTTGTCACCTCACGTATTAAGGCAATCAAGAGCAATAGAACGGGTTCAGAGAAGAGCAACAAAACTTATCCCTACCGTCAAACAACTAAGCTACACAGATAGATTACGCTCACTTAGGCATATGTCAATGACGCATAGAAGATTCAGGTGGTCTGATTTAAACATACAATGTTCTACACGGGATGTACAATACAGACGCAGATCAATTTCTCACAAATAACCACTCTGCAATCATGACAACGAGTTGTCACAAACTCAAGATTCCAACAAATTTTTGTCACAGTAATACTAGAAAATATTTCTAACAACTAGTAATCCCATATTAGAACTCACTACCTGAAAATATTGTACTAGCACAAAAACATAGATATCTTCAAATCCAAACTAGACAACCAATTCAACGCGATAATAGGTATTGCTTTAACTAATTGAACTTTAAACAATTCAATAATTCAAATTAGGGACTCGTGCGCTGCCTTCGGCTTATGTCTGTCATTACTTTGATTTATTAATATCTCAAACTTCTGCTTTGCCTGGTTATGCCAGTGCCGGTTCGACCCTACCTCCTACTAATTAAAAAGGTAAGTAATTAAGTTGGTGGCTCAATAGAGGGGATATCCACAAGAATCTTGAAAAAGGGGAAAACTACTACTTCCCCGTATTGTTTCAGACATATCACATAGCTTTTCTACTTACTGAATGTATAACCGAAGCAAAGTCTGCCATAAAGGTATGCATAGTTCAGCTAATAAGCAAGGACTGCACAGCAAGTTATGGCATCTTATCAACAGCATGTACTCTGGCATTACATTAATCATTAAATGGCAAGGCATGACCTCCAGGGCATTTAATGAAGATCTCGGGATTTGACAAGGTGCCTGCCCTTCACCTGATCTCTTCAAACAGCGAAGTAACCCATTTACTTTGCTAATGCAACTGATGATGCATCTGATGATTAACCTAGCCGAACAAAATGCTGTAATTAAGAGATATATCTTCAGTACAGCAGAAATCAAAGTGGTAATACTAAAACTATACCTAACATCCTCCACCCTGAGGTTTCATTGGCGTTAATTGGCTCTCAGTTGGAACTATAACAGGGGAGCCACATATTGGCAGCCAACATTCCAGTAATGCTAATAACAACACGGTAATCACTGACTTATTGAGCCAGCACATCACGCAACACACTCTATAATGGGAGCCCACCTTCATAGCCTAAATGGCATTAATCCAAAAACCTCAATAAAGATCTAGGAAGGCTACGTGACTCCAGTCTGTCTACATGGTCTAGAAGCGGGTGTTCCATCAAACTCCTAAGTCCAGATGATGGACGACTTCTACAAAGGATGTCTGAAAAAGCTACAACATTGACTTCTTTCTAACGCCAGCATGGCAGTATATCTTCTTCTGAGTGTCATCCCAATTGGAGGACATCTCCACAAAAGGATGGTGACGTTGTTCACAAACATGCTACGCCGGATCGACTCTGGTGAGGCAAACGTCATCAGGTGCCAAATTACTGTAAGCCGAGTCATGTTAATAAGACAATTTCAGATTCAGTATCAATTTAATTCTGCTTTTGAGCTTGTGAAGGGTCACCCTTCAAACATGTCTGGAAACAGCAGCTGCATCAAAGGATTGAAAGCTACTGGCGAAATCTTCTAATTGAAGAAGTTTCATCCAAGATCACATTGATCTACCTTAATCTGCATTTTTCACCATGCCATCCTGTATGGGAAACACACAGTAAAAATTCTTCGAAGTCAAAACTACTGACTCAAAAATATAACCTATAATGTGGTCATACACAAAATCGTGCTGAACACAAACTGCCCTTTGTGAAATTCTGGAGCTAAAGCTACAAAGCACTTCCTGTTACAGTATCCCAGTCTCAAGTTGTTGCGAATACCAATCATAAAGAAGATTGACAACATTCTTGTACTAGGGCACCACCTCACTCTGAAAGATCATTCGGATGAGGAGTCTACCAAACTTATTCACAATGCATGCTTTTCCTATAACAAACCCATTATTAGCCACCTTAGAGGAAGTTATACGCGACATATATTTCAGGCTACACAACAGACGATCTTGTATCCTGGATGGCAATGCCAAGTATATACTATCCCGACCGAGAAGACATGATATTACACTGAAACGACAAGAATCTTTATGTTTAAACTCTACATCATTTAACAAATTCCATTCAAAGAATTGAAGCATTTAAAGCATTCGATACTGTACCACACCAACGATTCTAAACAAAGCGGAGAAGCTATGGTATCGGTAACGATTTAGTAAAATGGGTATGTTCTATGTAACAGAACTGAGAGCTGTAGTATTGGGTGCAGAGTTGTATTGCATCAGTCTGAAACCTAAAATATATGCCAGTGGTAAAGCAAGAACCACTTATTATTAGTAACAGTCTGGACTAACAAAAAACCTTATGATACGATGATGATCATCAGATAATTATTGGAACAATCTACAGATCACCCAGTGGCAATAAGAAAAAGTTTATTGAATTATTTGGCGAAACTTTGGAATCAATTCAAAAGGAAAATAAAATAATCTACCTCATGGGTGATTACAATATTGACCTGATGATACAGCACAGCATACACACAAACAATTTTACAAACTTATTACATGCCCCCTCTTTCTATCCAACGTAACCAAACAAACGAGAATGGGTGGATCTTCGGCCACAATTATTGATAATATATTCTGTAATAACATTAATGCCATTAATAACACGGAGGTAGGGCGTTTCGTAGCAGACACTTCAGATCACTTACCAATCTATCTCCTTGAAAAACAACAGAGATTCTCAAAACCATTCATGCATGAAAAAACTAAGTGGAGTAAATTCACGCATTGAAAATTTTTAAAACGCCATATCTGTGGTAGATTGGGATATGGTCACAAACATTCAGTCTTCTGAAGATGTCTACAGCAAGTTTCATGACATTTGCACCTACAATCATTTATAAACACAACTTCCCTACAAACACAGAAAACCCAGGCTCACAAATCGACTGATAACTGCTTGTCACAAAAAACACAAACTTTATTTGGCATTTATTAAATGTCTAATAAAGTATAACAAACTGAAATTTAAGAGCCATAGAAACTAGATGAATCAAATAATAAGAACAGCTAAAAAGTACTATCAAAATAAATTTGAACAATCTAAAAATGACATAAATGAAACATGGAAATAATTAAAGCACTTTTGAATGCAGCAGACACGATTTGGTTACAACAAACTCATAACTGATGACGATGAAATTGCAAACGCATTCAATGATTATTTTGTTAATATATCTCCAAATCCGTCAAATAAAATAAAACCAACGTCCGGAAATAAATACAGTGATTATCCGACAGGCAGCCACCAATCTTCTTTTCTTGTTAACCCGGACAGCGATGAAGAGATTTTTAAGATTCTGAACACACTTAGACCTGCGAAAAGCGCTGACCTTGTGAGTTTCAAATGAAGTATTTTCAAACATTGCATAATAGACGCACTAACAGCACTCAATCACATATACAACTTATCTCTAACACACAGCATTTTTCCGTCAAAACTAAAATCTGAATGAGTAACACCTATACAAAGTAAAAGATTCATCTGATTTCACAAATTCCAGACCTGTCCCATGACTTCCACCTTTTTTCCAAATTACCGGAACGCCTTATAGATTAATCAGCTTACAAACTACCTACACAAAAGGTCAATTCTGGCTGTCCATCCATCCGTCCGTCTGTTATGGATGGCCATCAGGGTCACAATTAGGTATTTATTATGCATAATATTTCAAATTATTATGTATAATAATTCGATTTATTATGTGAAATAAATCGACCAATCAGAAGGCTAGAATCGTTTCTATTTCTTATGCATAATAATTCGAATTATTACGCCTTAATAATTCCAATTATTATGTGAAATAAATCGACCAATCAGAAGGCTAGAATCTCTCATTTATTATACATAATAATTCGAATTATTATGCTTGCCTTATTATGGAATCAAGGGAAGTGCAAGTAGCGAAGGGGGACTCTGTGCGCTATTGCTATGCAAATGAGCTCTTGACCTATTTAAATATCGCGTTCTGATTGGTTGTTCTGAATGAGCATGTAGAAGCTATTATTCTAAATGCGCAGGTGGGCGCTATTGTTCTAAATGAGTGGGTAGATGCTATTGTTCATGCAGCTGTCCATTATTGTTCTAAATGTCTGGCTACATGCTATTGTGTGCGTCTGTTCGCTATTTAAATGACATATGTGTGTTAATGCATGATTAGATTAATGTGTTTTTTTAAATAGGCATTGACATGCGTAACTCTGCATAATGATGAGTGTGTGCCAGCTGAATGATGAACGTGTAGTTTAACGTATTAATTAGGTGGGCGATGCCTCCCCCCACCTCCCACCCCTCGTGTTTAAAAAGATATTTTGAAACTAAGTGGCTTCCTATGTCAAATTGTCGCATTGAACATGACTTTTGAATAATGGCATACTGCACGAACGATCGCGGTCACATATGAATTGCAGGTGACCAATTGTGTACTAGTGTTCTCCTATCAAAATGATTAATGAGTTTTAATGTGACATTTGACCCTATCTCGACCAATCAGGATTTAGAACAATAGCGTCCAGTGGCCACCTGCATGAACAATAGTGCACAGCCATGTCATTTAGAACAATAGTGTGCAGTGCCCACTTATGAACAATAGCTCACAGCCGACACTTATGAACAATAGCGGACAACTGCATGAACAATAGAGCGCATCGGCCACCTGCATGAACATAATGGGTTCTGGTTAGTGTAAAAGCGATATGATTTAACATAAACGCATGTATCGACCGCTACATGCTATAAAATCGATTGAAGACGTTAATAGAATTGTGTTAAAATAAATAATGAGAGTTTAATGTGTAAAGAAGTTGTCAATATATAGCGAACTTATTCTCTCGATAGTAATCTTGTTTCTTAAAGCAAGTAGTGAACTATATTTGACCATTTAGCGTTAGGATATCGATTTATTTACACAATTATGGATGATAAACTAAACGAACAAGAGAATGCTATTAATGTGATCTTACAGCAGATGGCTGATGTGGATCACATGGCATTAAACAATGATACTACGCAACACGTATATCGGACACCATGTGAAAGCTTACTTGACCATGCTCATCAAGTCTGATCAAACAGAACAATGTGTTGCGCAAAATGAGACTAGTGACTACGTGGCAAACTTTATGCGGCAAATATCATCGTGTTTTCCGCTTACTATTGATGATCATAATCAATATTTGCAGCATGTTGACCCTGAACTATTGAGCAATAATGAACAATTTCTATTAGATATGTTGGATAATGACAGCATACCCACTCCTACTGCCATCGCGATGGATGCAAATATTATGCAGCAAATATCTGACTGTTTACCGCACAAAGTTCTACCTTCTTCTACCCAACCTCAGTTCGTTGATGTATTAGATGCAAATGTACCTACACGACAAGTGCCTATCTTAGATCAAACAGACCAGCGAATCACGCAAAATGTGACTGGTGCCTATGTGACGAACATTATGCATCAAATATCATCACGTATTCCACTTACTACTGATGATCTTAATCAATATTTGCAGCATGTTGACACTGAGCTAATGAGCAATAATGATCCATTTCTAACTAATTATTTACATAGTGACATCGTACCTGCTCCTAATGACATCGCGGTGGATGCGAATATTATGCAGCAAATATCTGACTGTTTACCCCATGCTGATGTACCTTCTTCTACCCAACCTCAGTTCGTTGATGTATGAGATGTAAATGATCATACAGAACAATGAATCATGCAAAATGTGACGTGCACCAATGTTACGAACATTATGCATCAAATATCTGCACGCATTACACTCACTAATAATGATCATAATCAATATTTGTTACGTGATGACCATGATCTATCGATCAATAATGATCAATTCCTCTTATATAATGACGTTGCATACGCTCCTATTCAACCTCAGGTAGGTGGTGGTCTGATCGATTATTCAGACTATATAACATCGAAGACTATTCGTAAGTTCCGTAGTAAAAATATCATATTGATGATACTGAATATAGCGTATCATTTAAGAAATATCCTATTGCCGATTCGCCATTAACTCATTCACAGTTTATATCAGGCGCTGTTCAAACTCTGCTCGATACTTATAGCACCTATAGCAATGCTCAATCAAATGACCATGTAAGAATTGAGATCATTCAATTGGCATTGGATTTGCCTATCATGGTGGATTTTATGACGTGGAATAGAATTACAGCGGATCAAATTTTGGATTCGATTGAAAAAGTAATTCGGTCAAACACTAACTGAAAGCTATCAGATGGCTTTGAGTTTCATGTTTTTCGCGTTGAGGACTACAACTCTGGCGGTGCTATCGAGCATAAGCATTTAAATCTGCTAAATAAACATAGCGATGATAAAGATGAGTACAAGCATGTCAAAAATGTATTATACCTGTCCGTGAAGAATATCCATTCTGTTTCACAGCCGGTATATATTTAGGCATAAAATTTAATGAGAAAACAAAAAATCAGATCACTAACCATGAATGGAACAATTTGATTCGAAATAAAACATCAGATGCATATGCCAGGCGAGTATCATGCAGCATGTTCTATTCCTGAACGTGAGATTAATAGTACTGACTGGTTGAAATTTCAACAACATTTCGACAACGAATTTAGTATCTGTGTCTACTCCGAGTCAACGCACGAATGTCTATTCAGCAGCGACTCTATTACTACTCTACCATCAATATATCTTTTACATTTGGAACGCAATAATCACGTTTCATTAATAACGTCTATCGCAGCATTTACTATGGTGCGCAATTATTGTCCCCATTGAGATGTTTCATATAGTAATATTCATGATTGCATAGCACTCTGTCGCCGATGTTTCTCTGCTAAATCAGGTATCGATGCATGTAATTCTACAGTCGCATCGCATATGATAATGTGTAATGATTGTCATCATATGTTTTATAACGAGCGATGTATGACAAATCATCGCACAAATGGGGCATGTGAAATCGTAAAGGCCTGTCCCTTCTGCTTCGTACATGTACCTAAAGGGAGTGATGAACACATTTGCAGAATGACTAAATGTCATGTATGTAAAGAGAAGTTTAATGCCAATGAAGAACATATTTGTTTTCATAAAGTAATGAAGAAACTGCTATGTCATTATCACATGCGCGTGCCATGAAAATGGGTGATGAGGATCTAACATACAAATCTTATCAAAGATACATCATTTATGATACTGAAACATATTTAGAACCTGTTAACAATACCGACACTAATATTGTCAGCGAGCACAAATTGGTAGCGAATGTATACTGTGATACATACATTGAACAGCCACTCGAAACTGAGTGCTCTACATGTAGCGAGGCATGAATAATGGATATGTTCCCTTTCATGGGTTAGATGCTATGGATCAGTTTGTTAAATGGTTAACGTGCAAAAAATCTAAGCGTGTTAATAAATGTGTCCAGCGAAAATATGTTTTCTCTGACCACCTCATTATTGCGCATAATGCGTGTGCATATGATTCACTTTTAATCCTTCAATGCGTATGCAAATGCATTAACCTTCATCTAAAACCCTCAAACATCATCATGCGTGGCCATTCAGTTATCTCATTTGAAATAGGAACAATTCGTTTCATCATTTCCATTAACTTCTTTCCTCTTTCATTATGTAAGGTCAGCGATGCTTTTAATCTTCCTGTGTGCAAGGGAATATTTCCCCATCAGCTGAACTCGGCTCAGTATTGGGGTAAGGCTATACCCATTCCCGAGAGGGAGGTATTCGGTGTACAAAATATGAAAGCAAATGAACTGCTCGAATTTGATCAATGGTACAATGAGCAGATATCTAGAGACACACACTACGATGTTGATATAAATCTCATCGAATATTGTAGCGATGATGTAACTGTCTTATGTTTAGCCATGTCTAGATTTAAGTCCTTATTTTCTGAATCAATCGAGGACAAAATCCATTCGTATCAGGGATAACGCTAGCAGGTGCGTCTAATGTAGCATATTACACTTTATGTATATGCCCTGATAGCATACAGACTTTACTCGACTACTCACTAAGAGCAAAATGTGCATATAGCATGATCGCCATTGAATGGATGGAATGGGTTAGGTTAAGCGAGGGTTACCAAATCTTACATGTGCTAAACCAGGGTGAGCAAAAGGTTTGAGGTCATTATGTAGACGGCTTCGCTCCACGTGAAAATATTATTTTCAAGGTTTGTGGGGGTAAATTTCACGGGCACGAGTCTGATTGTTGTGGCAATAAACGTGAGCAGACATATACACCATACAGTGATCAGACATATGAAGAAGCATATTTTGCTCTTCAATATTGCATTTCATTATTTGAATCGCACAGATATATGGTGAGAATTATGTGGAATGCGAGTTTAAGAAACTGATTGCTAATACCGATGGACTAAATGATTTTATCATCGAATTGGACTTAGCACACCCCATAGATCTGCGTGACATGTTATTTAGTAGGCATACATCCACAATTCGATTATTTCTGGAAGCGGATGAACATACTAACTGGAATATTTAGACTGCATTTCCATCTACCCATCAGTGATGAAACAATGCCATTTTCCAGAAGGTGCATACGAGGTAGTAAGAGGTGACGATTTGAATGATAAGATGGTGCATGACTTCTTCGGTCTTATTAAATGCAATGTCCTCCCTCCTTGTGATTTATACTTTCCAGTATTACCTACTAGAATAAGTAAGCGGCTCATGTTTGTACTATGCACCGAATGCGCAAGAATCGGTCAATCTACCGTATGCGAACATGCAGAAGAACAACGTTCCTTATGCAGTATGTGGACCACTCCTGAGCTACAATTAGCTATTCACCATGGTTAGATCATTAAAAAGATGTATGAAGTCTGGCATTATCCTGAGTCATCGCAATATGAACAGCATGGCAATAAGGGACTATTTTCTGAATACATTAACCGCTTCCTCAAAATTAAGCAGGAAAGTAACAGGTATTCAGACTGGGTCTGTAGTGAAAGCGATAAAGAATGCTATATGCAAGAGTACGACGTGCATGAGGCTATACAACCTGACCCAAAAAAATATCAAATAATCTGGCTCTACGTTTTGTAGCTAAATCCTGATTGAATATTTTGTGGGGCCATTTTTTGCTATGTGATCATGCCAAGAATAAGATGGTATCAATGCGAAAAGAGCTACTAGAGCTTTTGAGGGATAAAAATAAATCTGTCAGAAGCATTTCATTCCTCAATGAAGATCTTTTAATGGTGGCGTACTCAGTCAATGAAGAGTACGTTAAGTCCCCATTAAACAACAACTGTATTCTTGCATCTTTCGTGACAGCTTATGGGCGAGTAAAACTGTATGGAGTCTTGTCCTTACTCAGTCCCCGCATAGCCTATCATGATACACATTCTGTGATATTTAGTACCTGTGAAGGTGAGCCGACCATTCAAGATCGAAGTGGATATCTAGGTTCTTGGACGAGTGAAATCCCCTCCGACTACGAGTTAACAAGCTTTTGTACACTCGGTCAAAAGAATTATAGTCTTGAAATGAAGCAACTCCATGATCCATCGATTGTTAAACAGGTATCAATGGTTAAAATTTTAACGCTGGGTACTGAACAATCAAAACAAGTAAATTTTGATGTGATGAAAAAATCCAACAATAAAAACGATGGTGAAATTACGGATAGTAATAGTGTACTACTAAGATACCAATCTAAGATCATGTGCATGTCTCAATTTAGAATTCGTTCAGTCAATAGTAGTAAGATCTTCAGATCCATCCTAAAAAAACGAATTTTGAAACTTGGCGATTTAACTTCAGTTCCATATGGTTACACTAGCATAGTATAAATATAAATAGTAACGTTGTACTTTATCAGTCAGTTTGTAAACTATGTCACGGTTAGCCATAGACGACGAAGCCGCACTCAGTGCCCACTCTATGATAGCGTATGTCGCTAGTCAGTGTAACGATGATAAGGATAAGATGCGCGTATTGATTAGGAGGAGTACGCGATGGGTTTTAAACGATGGTATAATTAACTACGGGAGGATTTTGATCATGACTCAAATTAGTACATTGTTATTAACGGAATATGGAATAGATATTGACCGATGGCTGCGAGTATTATTATTACAAAACCTCATTAGAAACTTCATTAGAAACCGTATTAGTTGACAATTTCTAATATTTATGATATCATCTTCATAATGTACTACTGAACTGCGGTCACTATCGTCAACATGGACAACATTCTCAGACACGTAATAACGATGGTACGCATCTGCCATGTTCATGCAGGTTCACGCTATTGTTCATAAGTGTATGCTGTGCACTACTGTTCATCCAGATGGCGTCTGGATGCTATTGTTCTAAATGAGCAGGTACTCGCTATTGTTCATGGGTGTCGGCTACACGCTATTGTTCTAAATGTGCATCTGTGCGCTATTGTTCTAAATGGTCATTTGTGCGCTATTGTTCATGCAGGTGGCTGCTGGATGCTATTGTTTCCAATGCGATATAAATGATGTTGTATCGCATGTCGCATCTATCGCTTTCAATCATTCATACTGTCGACTGATCAATGTTTGAAGTATGTAAAGCAATCATCATATTGGTGTGATCTCAGAAATTTGTGTAAAGCGAGAACGATTCGATTTGGTCAAAAGTGGTGTATCGATCTACGACGGTTTCATCCTGATGGTTATCCTAGTAAAAATGGTGTATATATAAGCATAAAAGCTTTTAGACAACTGGTGCATATCATTCCTGATCTTGAAGAGAAAGTATGTCTTGCGTGCAAAAAGTAGGGCGTACAATTTACATATTCGTTGGACTCTTCAGTTCACATATCTTTCAGCGACGATTTTCCCTGCATTGACATACATTACTTTTTCTGCTCTGACGTAGCTCCGCAAGCTACGCATAACAGATTGTACCTGTCAGATGCTGAGTGGGAACTTTTGAAACTGAACGCTGACTCATTGTTATCCGCATTGCCTAACTTCCACATTAACCGAGAACAGAACTCCGCAGAGGTGTTTTCCACATTACCCCCAAGCTTTTATGGTATACAGTAATCTGAACATGTCTAACATTCTACCTACCATGTCAACTAGTGATACCGATGATCAAGTATTGTCAATGGACGTTTTGCCGGATACTATAGATGCTATATACCTCGACAACATGTGTGTCGATGATGAACTAACTCTCGATGCCATGAATATTGATGATGATGATGAACTTAATCTTGATGCCATGGATTTTGATGATGGTGAACTAAATCATGATGATATGAAATTATGCCAGTATTGTAAGAGTATGTATCGCGCATGGCATTATTGCCCTTTGCATAATGAGCACGAGAACAGCCAGAGATTATTCGCGTATATGTTGTCTACAAAGATACAAAAGCTAACAGTACAAAATTGTTATGGTTGCAGTGTGAATCATCTGAGTCAGCAACAACATTCGTGTTTAGGTATTGATTTTAACTTTAATCTGATTGACAATCTCGAACTGTATATTGAAGACGCATTACAAGAAATGTGCGAAGATGAATATCGTTGCGAATGTAACAAACATTGCGATTTATATGAACATAGTTCCGATCTGTACCGTTTGTGTATGACGTCATGGTTACGGTACATCGTCGATATAATATACGATAAACAACTGTTAATGCCATAATATTGATGCCTTTAATTAATATATTGGGCTTAACCCTTTAATGGCAAAACCATCCATACCCGCCCTCCTTAGTGGTCTATCAACTATAGATCTATGCTGTTGAATATTATGAAACTAACTTGAATGCGAGTTTGTAGCTTCCTATGTCAACGCCCAGTCAAATTAGTTTTAAAATATTCACCAGACTTAAATAACCATTGCGCCATGATTTAGATACTAATCAACTGATAACGCCATAACACATCTTTACTCTCCAAAAAATACACATCGAAATGCAGCTGAATAGAGTATGGCATCCGCGATCACGCAAAAACATAGCTGAAGCATACAGCACTTTACAACATGCGCCATTGCCATGTTGATATTTACCAAATAATGACCAGTGAGTGTGTAAAGCATTATTGATGTAGTAACAGTTCGCAGATTAGCGCATTCGCGTGCATTTCAGGCAGTCATGTCTCGTAAACACGAACATGCGTCATTACGTCATATCACGTCATCGTGCTTCTGATAGGGTCGCCACCAATATACATATATATATATATATATATATATATTTCAATTATTGGCTACTTACTTTAAGGCCTCCTAAATATTATATATGAGTAGCTGTCTCTTTCTACGCCTCTCCGGCCATCTGGCCTATTAATTTTTTGGACCTCCCTCCGCCGAATTGCTTAGGGCCGATCTAAGAAACTATTGGGGTTTCTTGACAGTCAGAATCAAGGTGTCGATGACCATGCACTCCCCTCTGTATCTTCGGATACTTGTTAGCTAAGCCTTTTGCAAAAGTAGGAATCACTGCGAAAATATAATTATCGCAGTCTGACCCAGCAGTGCATTCTTTTGGGCAGCTTTTCTTAATCCCAAACTAGGTAAACGTGAGCTCCAGAGAGCGGATCTCACATGGCCCGCTCTCAAAATACTAGGTGATGGATAAAGACACAGATCGCCTCCTAAATCAACGGTGACTAGTTGTGGACTTCGATCCCTCCATGCCTTCACGGGGAAAATAAATAGATATGTGCTTTCTAATGCTTTTGTAATGTGACTTGTCCTTGTCTTGTTATTTGTAGTTGTGCTGCAGTATGCGGAGGGATCACTCATCGATTCTGAAACTACCACCAGGCAACATGTCTGCACGCTGTTTGTCTGAGGTGAGATGATCCATGGCGGTACCCGAGATGGGCGTCGTGCATCCATGCCAGGAGGATTTTCTCGTTAAAGTTATGTAAGCACTAAGCCACTTAACCACTAATGCTTTTGTAATGTGACTTGTCCTTGTCTTGTTATTTGTGGCTATGCTGCGGTATGCGGAGGGATCGCTCATTGATTCTGAAACTACCACCAGGCAACATGTCCGCACGCTGTCGATCTGAGGTAAGATGATCTATGGTGGTACCTGAGGTGGGAATTGAGCATCCATGCCAGGAAGGCTTTCTCGTTAAAGTTAAGTAAGCACTAAACCACTTGCAGCCTAGAATCCGTGTTAAGACCTAATAACTAATAAATGTTAAAACAGTATCTTTAACTCACATAAGGTGACGGTGTTGAATTCCTCGAAAATCATCCACCCCATCTTCATGTACACCAGCACGCATCATTAAATCACATGATTACACTAGTATTTATTAATTTTCTCATCTTTAGCATTGTTTGAATAGGAGAGTGGCCCTTTTTTGTCACATCACCCTCTCCACTTCGGCGTTGTAGGTATTTTCCTGTGATAGAGGCCCACGTGAGGCACTTTCCTCTTGCAACCAATAATTATTGGCTGGCCTGAGGCTGATATAGTTTATATTAAACCAGCTAAGTAGCCACGTTAGGACCCTCCCTCAGGGATACCTTTCAGAATACACCTATTAAAGATCGGTTAGGTTCCCCTGGCGAGATACAGGACAAACAACACCATTTCGTTTTTATGTGCACATACTTATAAAGCAGCAAACGCTTTGAGATTTTTTTTCGAATTCGTCTCAACACTCCATTAAATTCATGGAACGAATGGTCACACTGGTAATACGAACAGATGGGATGACACGGTAATGTTCAACTTCTGCGGCAATGGTTGTGCGGCCCCACTAGAACATGATCGTTCCACCGACTCTACAGGTCTGTCTTTCTGGATACCAGAGATGCGCGGAATTCCCTTACAATCCCCGAGGCCAGATACCAAGCATCATCGGGCTGACATACCGCACAGGTAGGATCAGATCTAGAGGATGATACTCCAGAGCAATGCATATCCCTGGATAAAGTAGTGTGTCTCGTTCTCGGTTGGTCTGCCCACAGTCATCAGTTTACATTTATCGGAGTGGATACTATGCATCCTGTGAGAAAATAGTGAACCCTGAAATTCCTCTTTTAAATCTAAAGATAATGTGGGAGACCTGGAGGATAGCGAGGGAAATATCATAAGGTCAAATGAAGGAAAAGGTAAAGAATTCAATCAGTGCCTCTCCAGTGTATTTACCAAACAGGACGTAAAGTTAATTCCACATCTTCCCTCACAGACAACTACAACATTGCCTTGTATTAACGTCTATATAGAAGAAGTCAAAATGAAACTAGCTAATTTAAAAATAAATAAGTCCCCCTTGACCAGATCGGTTACATCCAAGACTCCTTTATGAAGTTAGAGATATTGTAGCTGATTCACTAAGCAAAATATACAACAGGTCGGTAAATCAAGGGAGTATCCCATCAGACTGGAAAAGTGCCAATGTGGTACCTATTCATAAATAGGGTCCTAAAAGAAATCCAAAAAATTATAAACCCATAAGCCTTACAGCTGATCCATCCAAAATCCTTGAAAGCATCGTGAGAGATAACATAATAAGACATATGACCAAAAATAGCCTTTTTCTCACCACAAGAATGGGCTCCTAGGAGGGAGATCACCGGTCACTCAGATGTAGAGGTCCTAGAAGACTGGACAAATGCACTAGATGATAAGCATTCAATTGATGTAATTTATCTTGATTTCCAAAACGCATTCGACTCTGTACCCCACGAACTATTGATGAGGAAAATAAATGCACATGGAATAACCGGTAAGCCATTGGATTGGATTAAGTTATTTTAACCGGAAGAATGCAGAGAAAGCTGATCAATGGCGTGGCCTCTGAATGTATTAGGGTTGAAAGTGGGGTCCCACAAGGAAGCGTACTTGGTCCTCTCCTATTCATCATATTCATCAATGATATGACAGTACAAATTGATTCTAACATATCTCTGTATGCAGATGATACCAAGCTATATTGAACAATTTACGATGACTGCGACAGAAAATTCTACAAAATGATCCCGGACACAGTTCAAAAGCGGTTCCATACATGGCAGTTAAAATTAAACTCCAAACAAAGCTCAGTAATGCACATTGGCCCACATCATCACCCGGGCATCGCAACCTACAATATGCATGAAAATAATGAACCCATAATACTGCACAAACAAATGTAACCAATGACCTCAGCATATTAATAGACTCCAGGCTAACATTTTAAATTCATATACAAAATATAGTATCTAAAGCCAATAAAATGACCGGTTTGATCTGAAGAACATTTCAGAACATCAATCTAGACATCTTCAAACTGATGTACTATGTAGTAGTAGTAGTAGTAGTAGTAGTAGTAGTAGTAGTAGTAGTAGTAGTAGTAGTAGTAGTAGTAGTAGTAGTAGTAGTAGTAGTAGTAGTAGTAGTAGTAGTAGTACAGGCATCAAAATTGGGCGTAACCAAACCAATAGTTCCTGTGTTGGTTATGCAGCTCAAGAAGTGCAGGATGAAAATTACGTGAAACTGAGCGCCTTATTTATTTTCAGATCTGAGGCAGAAAAGCGCTTACATTAACCAGAGGCCCAGAATCATGCCTAGCACATATAATCAGGTCACGCAGATGACTGGCATGTAACAGAATTATTGGTCACATTGCTAAAATACCCATAATCTATTATTACTTTAGGCAGATTTACCAAATCTCATGGCCTGTGCTATTATTATTATTATTATTATTATTATTATTATTATTATTATTATTATTATTATTATAGTAATGGTGTTGCGATGACTAGACTAATCCTGCTGTCTATAGTATTTAACAGCCATAGTGGTGGCCCTGGTAATCTAACTCTGGTAATTCTATGTTTTTTGATGGATTTCCAGGAATATGATAGCATAGTCATTGTGGTCAGCATTGCTCTAATAATTTTCTATTATCGTGTTTTAATGTTTCGTTTGTAGGATGTTTAGGTGATAATTTGTGTGCATGTTTCTTTGTCAGTGCAGTTCCAGAGTTTTATGGCTTGTGTTGATGTTTTGTTTCTGGATGTTTCTGTGTGGCAGTATTGTGTATGTAAGTTATGTTTGGCTCTAGTGTTGTCAGAGTGTATTTCCATGTTGTGTGTAAAGAGATCTGAGAGAGGGGCTGGTAAATTACCATTATGGAAGTCTCTTAGGATGGAATAAAGTTGCAGTTTGCCAATGTCTTTAAGTTTTATTAGTTTCTCGGCTTTGAAAATGTTTTGGCCCTTTGCTGCTTGAGAGAATAACTTAATGGCTTTCTTTTGCAGTGATTCTAAGTTTGTTAGTTTTGTTTGATGTGCATTCGTCCAAATAGTATTACAGTATGTGATATGTGGTAGTATTAGTGTGCTATAGAGGGGTTTTATTAAATTAATTGATAGGTAGGATTTAACTCTACACATGATACCAATGTTCTTTGCTATCTTGGATGCAATAGTTCCTATGTGCTTCTCCCATGTGAGATGTGTGTCTAAATACACACCTAAGAACTTAGCAGATTGGGCCTCATGTATCTCCTGGGTATCTATAAAAAATTTTTGGGAGACCAGCATATTTTGCATTAGTAAATAATATGTAATTAGTTTTTGAGACATTTAGTGATAGTTTATTAACTTTAAATCATTGGATTACCTCTTGCATTTCAGAATTTACATTTTTGTATAACGTCTCTATGCTCTTATGGCTGCAAAATGTATTGCTATCATCTGCAAGCAGTATCACGGACAGATGGTGACAGATTTTGGGATGGTCATTCATGTATAATAAAAACAGCGAAGGCCAAGAATTTATCCTTGCGGAACACTGCATACTAGGTTGCCACTCCCAGATAAGACTCCATTGTATTGCACGCATTGCACTCTGTTAGTTAAATAACTCTGAAGCCAGTTTAGTGCAATGCCTCTCATTGTTTTTAAGAGAGGTCCAAATCTTTTCCATCATATCCACAAGTGCCAGCATGGTTGAATGCTTTTCTGTGAAGCCATATTGGGATTTGTAAATTATTGAATTTTTGTTTGGATATTTTGTCACCCTATTATAATAGAGTCTTTCTAGGAGTTTTGAGAAACAGGGAGTACTGAGACTGGCCGGTAGTTAGTAAAATCTGATGAGTTCTTTGCCTTGTATATGTGTGTCACACATGCTGCTTTCAGTCGTGATGGGAACACACCCTGTGCTAGTGAGAGATTGCAAATGTGATCAAGTGGAGTTAGGATATGTGAGATGCAGGGCTTGAAAACACTCCATTTAAAATGATCAATTCCAGCACTTTTGTTAGTGTTAATTTTCATGATAATTTTTTATATCTCCTCGGTATCAGTAGGACATACAAACATTGAGGACTGATAACTGCCGGTTAGATAGTCTTGTATGCTTTTATCTCAATTTGTTTGAATTTTCTGCGATAGATTTGGTCCAATGTTAAAAAAGTATTTATTAAAGTTATTGGCAATTTCGTGACCATCAGTTATAATCTTATTTTTGTAAGCAAATCATGTTGATTCTGCTTTCTTATTTTGTTTGCTAAGCAGTGTCTTTATGAGTTTCCATGTTTCCTTTATATCGTTTTTCTGTTCACTAAATTTATTCTGGAAATAATTTATATTTCCCCTTCTTATTTTTTGGTTTAATTTGTTTCTGTACTTTTTAAACTGTGTTTCATTATATTTTGTTGGATATTTAATGAAATTTAGATACAATTTGTTCTTTTTGTGACAGGCAGCAATCAGTCCCCTCGTCATCCAAGGTTTAGTAGGATTTCTTTTAAATTTTTTAACTACTTTTAGTCGGAAGCTTTGTTCATAGATTTCAGTGCAGATAAGATGGAATGTGTTGTAGGCATCATCACATGATTGGTGTTCAGTTATTCTATTACAATCAACCAGACAAATTTTGTTTTTGATATTTTCCTTATTTTCAGTACAGAAGTCCCTACAGGTTGTTTTTTCTTTTTCAAAAGGTTTTTTGTCTAGCTTTAACCTTTTCCGTGTAATAGATAGGTAAGTGGTCTGAAATATCAGTTACAAAAATGCCTAGGTGATTCTTACCTTCTGCAGTACTATTTGTGAAGATATTATCGATGGTGGAAGCCGCGAATTCAGTGATTCTTGTTGGTTTGGTGATTACTGGATAGAAACTGAATGTGCTGAGCAGATTTAGCAAATTATGTGTATAGAAGCAGTTTTGTTTTAATAAGTCAATGGTATAGTCTCCCATGATATATCCTGTTTTATTCTCATTTTGTAAGGTTTAAAGAATTACATTTCGTTCTTTTAAGAAATTTTCATTATTACTTCCAGGAGGCCTATAGACAACACCAATAATTTGATCTTTTCCTTTGTCTATAGATAATTCAATGAAAATAGTTTCAATATACTCTTCCATCATTGATAAATCTTCTCGCATTATATATTGTAGATTTTCTTTAATGTAGATGCCTACACCACCACCTGTTTGCGTTAGTCTATGGCCTTCAATGAATGTGTAATGCTGCATATTAATTAGGTTAGTTGGTGAATCAGGTTTCAGCCACGTCTCAGTAATACCAATGAGATCAAATTCATGAGTGCTATTGTCTAAGAAGGTGCCTAATTTGTCGATGTTTGTCATAATAGGGTGGGAATTAACATGGATAAGTGAGAATTTCACTGTGTCTTTTTCTCTAATCATGGTGTCATTAAATTCTTTTTGTAATACATATACACATTTTGGTAAAGGGGGTTCATTTCATCATTATCATCATCATTTGATTGGGTTGTTTGATACAGTTTGTTGAGCTTAAATGGATTTACAAATGGGTTTATATCTGGGTTGTAGTTAATATGGCCATAGTCGCAGGTCATACCAAGAATGATTAGCATATAGTCAGTACCGTCATCATAATGGTTAAATAGAAAAAGGGTGCTGTTGCAGTAGATACACCACCATGGCTCATCTGAGTACTCCATAATTCTCTAATCAGTAGTTGATAATCTAGAACAGGACAGACGAATCCAGTCATCGCAACAATCACATAGGATAGCAGGTTGATTACTTTTCACTGGTCTTTTACACGATGAACCAGGCAGGCAGGCAGAAGCTAGGCAGCCAGGCAGCCAGCCAACCAATCAATCAATATTAACTAATCGAACTCAGAGGGTCAAAATAAATGAAGCTAAATCAGACTGGCAATCTATAGCCAGCGGAGTACCACAGGGCAGTGTTCTTGGCCCTGTTCTGTTCCTGCTCTATATAAATGATCTACCAGATAACCTAACCAATGATTGTAAGATGTTCGCCGATGATACAAAGGTGTTTGGAAATGCTTTATTATCAGATCTGTAAAAGGATATTGGCAACGCTTACAAGTGGACAGAAGATTGGCAGCTTACCTTTAACCAAGAAATAATACACGTTCTACCATTAGGTACAAACAATCCAGGCCGACGATACAATACATTAGGAAATAGCTTAAGTTTCCCAAATGCATCCACTGATTATGAAAAGGATTTGGGGATCTACGTCGATAGCAAACTATCATTTGGTACACATAAAAATACTATAGTTAAAAAAGCAAATTCTCTTTCCGGATCTGCCAGCCACGCCAAAAGGTGATTATTTAACCGTCCCCACACTGATGTCATGCAGGTTCATCTAGACT
Organism: Chaetoderma sp. LZ-2023a; assembly: GCA_034401795.1. Taxonomy (NCBI): domain Eukaryota; kingdom Metazoa; phylum Mollusca; class Caudofoveata; order Chaetodermatida; family Chaetodermatidae; genus Chaetoderma; species Chaetoderma sp. LZ-2023a. The sequence continues at coordinate 267,426,812 of CM067369.1, read as the reverse complement.
TTTTGACCGCAGCAAGTAAACTTTGCCCGGTACGTCTTCAGAGCTGGCTGACATACCCCGCACCGTTAAGCTTGGTTTCGTATCTTCATCTGCATCTACCAACCCCCGCTTGTGATCGGGTTGTTGTCAACTTCCATCCATACCATCGGCGTACGGGAACTTTCATCACAGCAGTAATGTTATTGTATCTCTTGCTGACTATTCGTTAGACATTCTATATTGTGAATAAGCTTTAATGTAGATGCCTACACCACCACCTGTTGGTGTTAGTCTATGTCTTTCAATAAATGTGTAATGATGCATATTAATTAGGTTAGTTGGTGAATCAGGTTTCAGCCACGTCTCAGTAATACCAATAAGATCAAATTCATGAGTGCTGTTGTCTAAGAAGGTGACTAATTTGTCGATGTTCGTCATAATAGAGTGGGAATTAACATGGATAAGTGAGAATGCCACTGTGTCTTTTTCTCTAATCATGGTGTCATTAAATTCTTTTTGTAATACATATTCACATTTTTGTAAGGGGGGTTCATTTCATCATTATCATCATCATTTGATTGGGTTGTTTGATACAGTTTGTTGAGCTTAAATGGATTTACAAATGGGTTTATATCTGGGTTGTAGTTAATATGATCATAGTCACAGGTCATACCAAGAATGAGTATCATATAGTCAGTATCGTCAGCATAATGGTTAAATAGAAAAAGGGTGCTATTGCGGTTGATACACCACTATGGATCCTCTGAGTCCTCCATGATTCTGTATTCAGGAGTTGTTAATTTAGAACAGGACAGATGAATCCAGTCATCTGTAGCCGGCGGAGTACCACAGGGCAGTGTTTTTGGCCCTGTTCTGTTCCTGCTCTATATAAATAATCTACCAGATAACCTAACCAATGATTGCAAGATGTTCACCGATTGTACAAAGGTGTTTGGCAATCCTTTATTATCAGATCTGTAAAAGGATATTGACAACGCTTACAAGTGGGCAGATAATTGGCAGGTTACCTTTAACCAAGAAAAAATACACGTTCTACCATTAGGTACAAACAATCCAGTCCGACGATACAATACATTAAGAAATAGCTTAAGGTCCCCAATTACATCCACTGATTGTGAAAAGTAGTTGGGGGGTCTACTTCGATAGCAAACTATCATTTGACACACATAAAAATACTATAGTTAAAAAAGCAAATTCTCTTTTGGGTGTAATCAAACGAACTATAACACACATACAACCATCCACATTCAATTTACTGTATAGATCACTTGTGAAACCTGTGATCAGATTACTAGTGCATGGCCCACTGTCGATGAAAACATAAAACAGGCAAGACGAGCAGCTTACTCTCTCATGGGTGCGGAACTCCACAGCATCAATGGGATAACACCAAATACCAGTATGCACCTGATTGAGATATACGCCCTTCCTGTACTACTCCACAATTTGGACATTCTCATCCTTAACAAGATAGAAATTAATCTGCTAGACAAATTCTACCACGTAACTACTACTTCAAATATTAGGCCTTCCAGACAGGACTGCGTACCCATCACCTTATATCCTATTCGGTACCTTACCAGTTGAGCCTCGTATACATATGTTGAAGCTCATCATGGCCAGAAATATGTGCGGAAATCAGTAAATGCTTCTATTCGAAGTAGCTGTAAGACAAAGTGTTATGAGAGGCTTTGACCAGGAGAGCTGGCATGCAGACATACGCAGGATATTGGCAAGGTATGAGCTGCCATCCATCTATGAACTCATGGACAGCCGACCAGGAAAATGTGCCTGGAAGGCCACTATCAGAACCAACATACACAAACAATGCTCTGCGAATCTCAACTCAAATCTGCAGCTGTATCCCTCATTGGAGCTCGTCCAGCACTATCCAATTAATTTCTGGTCTGCACATCCAGCAGTTGACTCTGTTACTACACCACCTTACGATATATGCCTACTTGCAGTACGACTATGGCTACTGACAGGATGTTACATTCTTCAGCTTAACACAGCTAAGTTTAGCTCCTACACTGTTAATGCAACCCGCCTACTATGTAATGGGGAACCCGAGGACCTTCAGCACCTTCTGACTGCCTGCACTGCTCTAGCTGGAATCCGCATGAAATACCTCAACTTGATCCACTCTAGCCTATGTACTACGTTCAGCACCAACACCCACAACATCTGGACCAACAACAGCATCTTAACATCATTCCTGCTCGATCATTCTACATATATTTCTAACAAACCAAGTTGCAACTGCCATCATAAACTAGAAATATCAGTGCGACAAGACTTCTACTCACTACACCATCACATGACCACAAAACTCGCAATTATAAACAGTAATAAATAGACCAGGTAATTCATACACAAGTCCGCTTCTACTTTTGCAATTTTTGTATTTTACTCGCTCGCGATCGGGTGCTCCCGTATATGGGAGGGATTTCCGAAATGAACTGAACATTAATAGTGCATCCCTTTTTCAAGAGCCTTACACAGATGTAACACGAGGCCACCCATACAAGTTAAGAGTAGACCGGTGCAACAAGATCATTAGAAGAAGCTTTTTTACCAAACGAATAGTGCATCTCAGGAATTCTTTTTCCACCCATACCGTTGAAGCAAAAGACTGAGGTTTTCAAACAGACTAGATAAAAACTTAGACAAAATGATGTACGTTTTGACTAGCACCAGAGCCGATATCACTACCAATAAAACCACACCAGCAAAATACAAACATACAATACAACAGGACATAAGAAGCCTAAGGCTTAAGTCCTGAAAACACGATGATAATGAATATTTAATATTAGACTGATGGGTCTCCGAAAACAGAGAGACGGCATATACAGAACAAGTAACAAGAAGAACGTGGCAAGCAGACGAATAATGGTTTTTAAAACGGAAGTTTTGTCATTGTTGTTGACTGTGTTAGTGGCAATTTTGTTAAGATGGTGTGTTTCGATGTGGCCTTACTCTGGTAAGACCTGATAGTCCGTATAAAGCATGCATGGCGATCTGTAAATACGGTTTTATGTTAATTATCAGACTTGTTCTATGTTTCCGTGAATTCCTAAATCGGCCAACATTCTACAGAATGCGCAGCCACTGGTGGTGTGGGTTGACTACTTGTAATTGGAGGCTAGACTGCACTTTAAGGGCCGCCGGTAATGGCTGCCGAAATCTCGCAAAATATCAAATCTCGCGAGATTTCACGAGATTTCATTGGTTGCTAGGGATTTTCCAATAATACAAAAAGGGATTTCCCCAAAAATGTATAAATTAAAACATACCTTAATGCATATTTATGTAGCTGTGATCTGCAGATGGCGGTGGTGAAACGTTTTCTTTATCTTTGATGATATAGACACGCCTTATTAGTTCAAGAAAACATAGAAAAGAATCCTCACTATGTTTTAGATACTTTTTCCTAACTATATATTCTTGAAAGTAACTTTGATAAAGAGTGTTACGTGTACCACTCCTTGGTAACGATAATTTTAGACTATGCCACGTACTTTCTATCTTATTAGTGCACGCACCGTTTTCCGAATTTACAAATTCTACACTGTGGTTGACCGTGAGATGTTTATATCCGATTTCACCCAAAATATGAATCCTGTCTTATACTGATTTTGTTATGGCATACACCTTTTTTTCTTCGGCTACACCTCCAGACGTATTTGTCTTTTTTACTTAAATCCTGTTTTAACGACACAAAACCTCTACCACATTTATCACAAACTCCTTCAAAATCAAATAACAATCCTTGCTTTATTAGCCATGATATTAAATTATGTTGATCTTTAGTAATTTCATATAGGTCGTCGTATCTGATACATTTAGAATTTGACAAATTTCATATGATTTACACATTATTTTACATTTACATTTTACATAATAATCTCTCTTTAATCCGTTTGTTTACAAACAAATTCTAATATTAGAACGCTAATGACGTCATAATCAAGCGCGTTCTAATTTTGGAGTGCCGATGACATCATAATCATGAACATGTGACTGCCATTAGCCAATCACAATTGAAACAAGAGGATTCCGAGCAACCACTGAAATCTCGTGGATTACCGGAAGTCGCGGTATTTTGCGAGATTTCGGCGGCCATTACTGGCGGCCCTTAAAGTGCAGTAGTCCCTAATTGGAATCTAAGAGAACTAGGTTAAACTCCGAAGTTCATCATGCGATCAAGGTGTAAAAACCTGCGGTGTTCATTCACATTGACACAGCCTAATTCGAAAGGGACACAAATCTGTTCGTATCGGGACGTTTCGTACCTGGGACGATTCATCCCCGAGCCGTTTCGTGTTGGGGACGTTTCGTCCTGGGACGATTCGCCCAGGTCATTTCGTCCCAGTTTCGAGATGAGTCGATTCGTACCATTAGTGGGACGGTTCATCCCTATATGGCGAGACAGTTCGTCCATGTTATTATTGTAAAGTATTCACCAAGACAGCATATTTGATTAGTTTAATTGTCACTGTGTTTAAGTTGTCATGATTATGATAATTTTAATTTTCTCATAGTAAATGTCCATTTGCAGACCAAGAGAAGACTATTTTTGAAAATTTACCACTGGAATGAATGGCTCGGTTATGGATATCAAAACGCTATTATTTAGGTGCGAATCACTTAATGATGTCTTGGATAGATTTACAACTTAACAAACATTTTGTTGAATATTTTGAAACTGATTTAACTGGGCTGGGTGGTATACGGGTTTCACACCGTCTCACAGTTTTTTATGGCGACGGTTTAAAAACCATTACGAAAATAACGGTCGCCGTTGTGCAAAATCTGGTGACTGTCCTAAACTAGTTTGTTCTTGACTTGCAGTTTAATATTATCATCTAGTGTAACCATTTGCTACTAGAGACATAAAATACAGTCATCTATAACTATTAGCCATGGGAAAGCAAGGGTGTTGGTGAAATCCCAACAAATCAGCCGAGGACGACTCTCGGCAAATATGATTTGATTTGCCAGCAATGAATTTTACATGACGTAAGCTCGGCGGGTTCAATGTAAGATTGATTAATTTGAAAATCTAAATTTCTTCTTTGCAACAAATAATCCTTTTTTCAATTCGAGTTTGTACTATGTTTAATTAGGATTCCAAATGTGACGATAAAAAAACCCCAAGACAACGACGCTATACAATGAACTCCCAATCCAAACAAATCATTATTTCGCTTAGATTTCGACAAACATAAAATGATCCATCACGGATTAAGACATATGAGACAAATTGCTTGACCGCCTGAGAAATGAAAACGATTATGTCGCTTCTTACGTTGGCGGAGTAGTTACAAGTAAAATACACCACTTAGCCTCTCAAATACGAGCAGGCGTAATGTGATTGATTGTTAACAAATTCTTCCGCCGGGATATTCACTACTACCGATTTTATGAATGAAATTCGTAGTATTTTTTATCACATGACTTTTCTGCTCGATAGGCGTTAGAATCACATTGTTTTGTTTTAGGGCCCGTTTTTTTTCGTCTTCGTATATCTTCAAGTACGGAGTGTTGATTTAAGTAGATTTAAGTTAGATTCACGAATCATTGCGTTTATGTTGTCAAATTATCATGCTCTCTTTATTATATGACATATGAACCTGGAAAAATAGTCAAACACATTTTTTGTGAGAATTCTTGAGGCGTGACTTCCGGGAAATGACTACTCTTTAGTTACGTGCTGAATGACATTCACCTGCTTGAACGACAGTTTGTTGAGGAGTATTACTAAATACTGAATACTCGAATACAAACACATGACTTACTAGACTAGATCATACTGTAGGTGGTTATACGAACTCTATACGAAAATAGTTACCTAATAACAGTGTTGAAAATCAACATTTTAGTAGTTAGTGTTATTTTCACGACATCACATGAACCAGATTTTATTTATTTTAACTACTATTTTGAGATAGATAGCATCGAAGTGAGCATTCGTACATAGTTACCATTCTAATTTCGTGGCAATTTATGTCAGTTGTCAAATCGCAAAATACATCTACTGTATCTAATGAAAACTGCATATTTTCATGTTTCAAATTATTTTCAATCATTCTAACCCCGTAAACCAGTATTTCGTTAATACCGGTTTAATTAGTGATACTGTCACCGGTTTTCTTTTAGGCCGAACCGGCCAGCCCTAACTTGTAGGAATTTATAAACAAATTTGTTCAATTTCGTAACTAGCAACCATTCACTGAAATAAGACGTGCATTAAAATAAAAATAAACCCTAAAATAAACTTACTGCTTATAAATATCCACAACCTGGTCTTCAGATGCAATCTCAGTATTGCGTCACATGTGTTTTCGAGGGTGATGTAATCGCGTAATTTCAACTCTAGTTAGCCGATGAATTGATGACATTTCTATGATTTGAACAAAGGCGGGTCTGTCACCGACAATAATGCCATAAACGGGTCTGATACAGCACTTAATTTATAATTGTAAATCCAGATCGGGTTATATTCCGCTTTTTGTACTAACTGGGTAGCAGCAAATTTCAGCCAAAACATTTAAAAAGTTAAAACTTATTTTACGGAAATGAACATAAGTGTTTAGTCTTACCGGAAAATAGAAAAAAATTATTGAAATTTATATTGTGTGTGGTAACTAGGGTCTGTTTGAATCGCCATTGCGGGTAGAGAAAAATCAATCTAGATCTGAAAACTGCATAAGCACCCCATACCAGTTTTACGCTTCGAGAGAAATAAATTAGTGCTATGGCAATGGATCTGCCTGCTACTCAGGACAGCAACTGGCAGATGTCATTGGACACAAAAACTGGATTGATTTGTATCATTCCCTTACAAGTTATCTATTTTTATCATGGGTAAAAAAAGTAATAGGGAAAATACATGTTTTTCATTACTGACGTCAAAATGCATAAAATAATCACTTGCTCTAAGCGCATCCTTTTCAAATTTACACTTGTGGTGTAAAACTATTATATCTATTTAATGATATGATATGTTTACATCACCTAAGCGACGCGCACGTGAGAACATCAAAAGTATGTACCCTCGAAAATACATGACCCTCGTAAACACCTTACTGGACGATATAGTAGGCGCTGTAGTGGTAGGGTATCTACCCAAATAATATGAAAATAGGCAGGTAAACTTCAAGCGCCTGTGGGGAACATAAAAGAACTCATTGCGGGCTGCATTTACATTAGCTCTGCCCCGAAGCAGACCTGCCTGCCATTACGGATTGTCCAGATTTCTTTTACGGAAATAACATCCAAAATACGGTACTACGGTCGGCTCTTCAAGGCTATGGATGGGAAAAAATAGGTGAATTACCGTGTGCGGACGGGTGTTAAGAATTACGGGAACTTGTTAAAACAATCTTCCACGGTCACCGCTATGCAATAGACAACGCCGATTTGAACTTGTCACACATGTCGCTAGCTAAACAATGGACGCTATTCAGCGCATTGAGTAATAATACCTGCCATTTCTCATAAAATGTCAACAAACATGAAATCTTGTCAGTCTCACAAAATCCCGTAACTGCAGCGAGACTTTCTACATTAGTTAGCAAATTTAGATTGTGTCCCGGTTACCGCTAGGCTGACATCACCAAATTGTGTCAATGTCCGAGATACTTATCACAATTGAGTAATATTTCTTTGACTATTTTAAAAATCCAATGTTTTCATGCATTTCAAACATTGAATCAGTTGAATTTAGACAGCTGTCATGAAAATATTGTCATCGGAAATGTAATTATGTTTGTAACGTGAGTAAAACTTTGGTCAAGAATTACTGAATGTCGCGATCATGGGGAAATGGAAATATTCTGCACTAGTATGTGGTAAAGTAATGATATCAAAATTTGAGGGTTAAATTGGGATTGGGTGCTCGACCAAGTAATTTTCCTCTGGTTGTGGATAGGGGTGAATTGGGGTGGGTGGTGGGGCGATTCACCCCATAAAATGTTAACTTAGCCAGTCATTCCAGTGAGAAAATTAAAAAAATGGTCCTCCCTAAGAAGAATACTTTTGAAAATTTATTAGTGTTAAATTTTCAAAAAAATATCTCTGTCTTAAAAAATTTTCTTGAATAAATTTGAAGGATAAGGGTGTATGGGTGTGACAATTAAAGAGTTTAATTTTCATTAATTTGTATGTTTTCATGCTCTTATAATTAATAACAGTCACATAAAGTGATTACTGAAAGCCTCTGAAAACTATTGAAAAACCATTACTGATTGACATGATAAAATTACTGAAATCATGTTTTTCCGTTTGGAAATTACTGATTGAGTTTATAGTGGGTAGGCAGGTCTGCCGAAGGTTGGAATAAGGTCACGGCGTAAGTGGGGTGGGGGGTTTGCTGCAGAAAGTCAAAGTTTATGGTCATGTGTGGTGCATACACTCAGGCAGTGGTATAGCCAGGTTTTCACATCAGGGGGTCTAAAAAGTCACCACCCCGCTTGAGCGAGGACTTAAAGGCGCCACCCCGCATACCAATTAGGCGTCAGAATCGGCTTAAATTTCTTTAATAAAGAGAAAGTAGCATCCCAGCGTTGCCAATTATTTTATTCTACCGAGAAAATAGCGTGTGTTCTACTACTCTTTGTCTTGATGTAGCATAATTAAAACAAAGTCTCAACATAGCGATGAGCAAGCATGACAAAAAGACATAATTAACAACATTATGAATTCAAATAGTTCTAAATTTCAATGTAGATTAACATGTTAAAGGTGGCTTGGGAGTTGGAACGTCCTGAAACTTGTATGTGTTACGGACATGATTTAGGCACCACATTTGGGAAGATTGGTCCTCCTGCTCCCCCCTGGCTACTCTACTGCATTCATGCAGTTTGATTCAATCATGAATGTAATTTCAAAATAAATATCTTGATAAAGAAATATATCAGCAATATAATAAGCTAATCTATTGTTTGAGATAGTGGATGTACATAGTCCAATTAGACACGACTTCTCAATATTAGTCACCGCGTTAATCATTTTTAGCTCATCTGGCCTGAGAGAACAAATAGATGTCCAGTAAATGAATGAATGATCACTTAATTAATGGCCAATATCTTACCAACTTTTACCTGATTACATTATTTATGAGAAAATGATTTGCTTTGAGTACAGCCCAGAAATAAATCAAGAAGTTTCCAAAACAAATTAAACCTTGCTGACTACTGTTATGGTTGAGTGTTGAACATTTTGAACATAAGTCGATTGGAAGACATTTGCTGCAATATCTTCCAATCCAAATTATGTTCAAAATGTTCAACACAGGGTTGGCAAGTTTTGGACACTAGTTGTTTAAACCATGGTTTAAACCGTCCACCCATAATAGGTTTTGGACACCTTAAAATGTCCAAGACCTAAAATTTTAGTCCAGACTATTTCCTTTGAAAATGAGATGTGTGGAACTCATGATTGGTGAAAGGGTTAACATACATAGAGTAGTTTGAACACAATTTAACTCGGTTATCTTAGAGAGTGTAACTACATGTACAGTCAAATCTTCAATAATACTCGCTTTCCGTTCCGCACCACGCGTGCCAGGTAAACGCAGCTTTAGGTTATAACACTCACAGTTGAATGAGCCAACAATTAGGTGCTAGTATAGTTAAAACTAATCCAGCTAACCCTTTCACCCAGGCTGTAAATTCCTCTATACTAAATGGACTGAGCCATAAATTCTGCTACAGTTTATGAAAGTAATTCGACTAAGCTTTTGCTGACTTTGGCAGCAATACCTTCGAGTCAAATTATTTTCAAAGCATTCTATGGAATATTTCTTACTTGAAAGTAATTGTTATACTTTGTCTGACAATTGAGAGGTGTATTTAACTCCCATCCAAGAATCATTATCCCAACGTTTAAAAAAACCGTGATATTGTAATCGCCTTAGTCCGTCACGCTATCTCTTCCCAAACCATTGGGTGGAATTAAATAAAATTTGCAAGACGAGATTAAGATTTGGCTCCACCCCCCCCCCCCTCACAGCGTCGCAAGGTCAAATCAGTTGCAGCCCTCAAAATTTCAAATATTTGCGAGACCCATTTTGGCGTCCCGTTTTTTCAGGTCTGCGTAACCAATTGTTCGGTTGCGCAAAATCAGTTTGCGTAACCAATTGGTTGCGCAAATTGGTTACGCCATTTTTTTATCCGAACCTGCTTTATCTGAACATATTTCATCTGTAGATTAAGTTAGTAATGAATTTAAAGTGCATGTTGCTGAATTATCATTAGTATATTGATTACAGCATGGACTTAACCACCAATTACCTAATTTACAGATAAAATATGTTTAGTTACTCAACTATTGACCTCATAATCAATTACATCACATATAGGTTGATGTCACCAGTCACTATTATAATTGACAGACAATACTAACTCTCATAGTAGTCTGTCAGTAAGTAGTAATTGTATGTCTTTGCAATTTAATAAACATTCTGTTGATGTTTTGAGGGGAAGTTTGTTTCTAAGTATTCACCAAGTTAGCTGTATAGTTACCATGAAATTGAGATTCTGGGACAAAGCTTGGAGCATAGCTTAGCTAGAGATGGGTGGGGAATGACTAAAAGTGGATTCATCCATTGTGATATAAGTACTGTAATATTTCTCAAGTAAATTTGTCTAAAAGCAGATTGAGTTTTTGTTTTATGTCCATTCATTCATCCCATTTCCAGACCAAGAAGAATATTTTGGAAAATTTACCCCTGAAATTACAAGCTCGATAATCGAGCCAGTCATTCAGTGTTAAGTCTCCAAAAACAATACTCCTTTGGTCTGCAAATGTACATTTTCCCTGACAAAATATCAGTATTTGTATTACAACACTCTTTGGTAACATCTTTCCAGCTTGCAACAATTTCAGTGTTCATACACCTTGGGCACAATAAAATTCCATACTTTTTCCAAACATATATTTCAAAATTCCAAACCCACTATCATAATTAGTGACTAATGACCCAATATTTATAAATATCTTAACACCCTCCTCCCACCCCACCCACAAACCCCACTACAAAAACAAAGAATTGAATATCTTACATTGTTGTGGCTTACCTAAGTGAGCAACCCTCTCCAGCCCACCCACCACCACCGTGAAAGCAATGGCTTCCAGTCATATTGTTTACAAAATATTTAAAAGAATATGCTTTAATTTGTAAAGAATTCCACCTGTATCAAAGAACTACCGTCTTAATTGACCCAAAAACAACAGGGATTGAAATGTTTATAAAATTGTACCTGTGACGGGTAGGTTTTTTTGTAACTGTTACCAAATATTTGTGCTTGTACAAGCAGCGTACATTTCTAATATAAAACAATAACCCACAAGTCCACCACAATAAAAAGCGTAACCAGCTCTAAGGCATTTAGTAGATAGCTTGACCCTTCTTAACTTGTATGCTTTAAACTGACAATTTAGTGCAAATGCGATTTACTTGAAAATAAGAGTTACTACGCACCAGTTTTCCTGATATATAGTCCTGTTTTCTCGGTCGCTCCAAAGCAATGAACCACTTAAATATCGGGTGGTATTACTGTCAGAATCTTCCAATAACAATATATTGGGTCATATAACCCGTCAAAGTGGGCGTCAAAGTGGGCGCTAACATATTGCTTTACTGCGTTTAAAAGCGGCACAGTGACTAGATTTTTCATTCGCCATTAGCCATCAATATTTAATCGCGAGAGTCGCAGAGATTGGTTGAAATAAATCATGTGATTAATTCGTTATGAATGACAACGAGGCACGTGATCAAAATTTTACTACGATAGTAATTTTCATTCATGCCTATTGAAATCGGATATCCAGCGAGCCAATCAGAAACTACGAGTGCGCATTATCGATTGTTATTAACTACGACTGTGCAGTGGCGCGAGACATTTCTCATTACCGATGTATTAGCAGACCCCCCCTCTAGGCTGATTCGTGACATAATTTTTATTGTTGAAATTGGTAACCGGGATCGTGCCGTTCTGTAAGAATGGAATGGTTACGTTTTTGGAAGCGTTTATTTATGAGAATCCAATTGGATTCCCGTATTTTCCAATTTCGGGAATATTACGAGAATCCCGTCGAATTTCGAGGCCTGAATTATTGTGTGTCATGGACAAATACACAGTGACACAGTTGCTAGGATCTATGAATGTAACAGTTTAATTTAACAGATAAATTCTTAAACAGCTGTCTACATAAGCCAACTAAAACTCAAGGAGAATATACTGTGAGACTCACTCAACAATGCATGTCTTCCTATGTTATATCGGGATCCAATCGCGTATATAAAATAATACATCGGGAACATGCCAGCCGACGGTTGCACATACTTGCATGCAACGGTTTATAATTGAACAGTCCGTTGTTGATGCATAACGTGTAGTGAGACTGGTTCCCGGCCTGTGTAGTAATGCTAGCGGAAATACAACGGAAGTTTGTCTCTGACACATGCACGCTGTCGCTTATTTATTGACAGACATATGTTATCGATCTTTTAGATGTTTGAAAATGCTAAATTCCGTTGTAAATAGCATGCGTCATCTCAAAAAGTTGTTGAAACTTTTCTGTTTTCCCCGATCAGAGATAACTACCGTTCTGGACTTTGTCACTTACGCGACCATTTTTTCGTTCACAGTAATTTTACTTCACAGAACCGACACGCGAACGATCATTTCATAAAGTTTTGAGGGCTGAGTTGACTCTGAAATCATCAGACAGAACTCAACCAAATTTGATATCTGAATTACCCATATGATTGCTGAGTGCAAGGGGCAATTTAGATTTGGCTCCGCCCCCACAGGGTGGGGGGAGGAGTCAGAAGGTCAAATTTTAGCCTTCGGAAATCGATTGTAATGCATCTCCTCCAAAACCGTTGGACAGAATTCAACCAAATTTGTTCTGTGGGTTACCAATATTAATGTGGAGTACATGATCACATTTACATTTGGCCCCACCCCCAGGAGTGAGTGGACATGGGTTAAAAAAAAGATTGATTGTAATGCAACTCCTCTGACGCTGTTGGATGGAATTCAACCAAATTTGATATCTGAGTTACCCATATGAGTGCGAAGTGCTAGAGGCTATTTAGATTTGGCTCGGGGCTGGGAGAGGGGTCAAAAGGTCAAATTTTAACCTGTGAAAATTGATTTAACGCATCTCCGAAACCATTGGACGGAATTCAATCAAATTTGGTATGTGAGTTACCCATGTGGAGTGGATGAGCACATTTACATTTGGGTCAAAAGGTCATGAAATTTATTGTAATGCAACTCCTCTGACACGGATGGAATTCAACCAAAATTAGTTTGTCAGTTACCCATATCAAAAGGTCATGAAATGTATTGTAATGAAACTCCTCTGACACTTGGCCGACATCAAACCAAATTTGGTATATGAGTTACCCATATGATTGCGGCGTGCAAAAGGACGTTTACATTTGGCTCCGCATCCGGGGGTGGTTTGTGGAGTATGTCAAATGTTGAAAGCGGTGAACATGGGTATTTGCGATGACACGTCATCGACCGACCAATCTCTTTATTAATGAAATAGATTTTGGACAGTTTAGGACTGGTTTTAACCTTTTAGACAGGTTTTGGACAAAGTCTGTTCAAAATTAGTTTTGGACAGTCCAAACCCCAACCCTGGTTCAACATAACTTTCTTACATTGTGTTCAACATTGTACTAACTAACATGCATGACGCTTCTGTTATGAAATTTTTTTCGCTTATTTATGAGCTGTACTGTCCGTCTTCATGAAATTAACAACATTTATTATACACCTGGATAAAGTAGCCAATGAAATCGCAGCACTTCTTCTGCGCATGATCATCCAGTAAAACCTATAAATTGGACTCTGTCTCACAGGCATGGGGCGAAGCCCTTTGGGCTTGGGGCTTGCAAATGCGCTTAAGCCCTTTAGTGAAAAAAGGGCTTAGTGCTTGTGCTTAACCACATTAAAAATACTATGTGCTTTCAAGCCCTTTTTAAATTTTCATTTTGAATCAATACTTATAGTTATCAAATCATTGCTCTTTAACTTCTACACATATGCTGCTGCTACATATGACATAAACTTTTGCTGCTTATTTTGAAATTAATTTGACTGAAACTAAGGCAACAATGACAAATCATTAGATAACACTTAGCAGCTTTCAAAGCCTACCTAAAAGATTTTTGGTGAATTCAGAATGAAATGACCTAATTACATTTAGTCATCATTTTAAGAGAATGGCCACCTACCCTGTTAAATATTTGGAAACTAATTTAACTAGGTTAAGCTGTTGCTGCCGTAACAAAATTATTAACAGAATGCTCAGCATGATATTTTGTACATCATATATAATATGTTTTACCTGGCCTGTCGTGCTTGTAGAGATGCAAAACATTAACCCATTTTACTCCATATCCACTTTACTTAAAGGTCTTGTGAGGACTTAAGACTGATAGCGAATTTCAACTAATTTTATGATCTATTGCACTATTTAAATACAATAAGCTTACTTTGGAGTGAGAGAAAATATGTTAGACATCCCAATAATGAGATTAAATGACGCCTCAGTCTAAAATATGTGCCCGCTCGCTATGACGTCACACCAGGAACGGTGCTGTGAGCTGGGTCAATAGTTCTCTGTCTCTAATACAAAGGTAACGTATTTTAAAACGTGCATTTAACGGGAGAGACTTCACATACCATAACGTAATTTGTCTCAGGTTGAAGCTAATTCTTCAAGAAATCAAAAAATCATGATTCTTGAAAATCTATTAGGATAATAAATGGTTTTATGGGTAGCTAGCCTAGGCTAGAACCAATAAACATTGGGCAATAAATAATTAACAAAATTGGCAATATTTCAATGTATGGGACAAATAATCTTTAGGGACTAACAGCAGTAGGCCTAATTGCGAATCCAATAATGCTATCCTTGAAAACATCCGGATTGGTAAATATCTGAGATGAATGGGTGTGCGTGTGATTAGGTGGGTGGGAGAGGATGACTGTACATGGTAGGCCTACATAAACTTGCGCACACACCGTTTTGCTGCTCTCCGGTTTAAATATGCCTGTATTGGCGTGAATATTGTAAGTAGTGCACCATTATTCTTTGGTCATTGTTTCCATGCGTATTGGGCCAAAATTTGGGAGATATGATTAGGCACTGAGTGCCATTAAAATTTGTTCAAGGGAAGGAGCGTAGTCAGAAATGTGGCAGAAGTGGACCAATCAAAATGTAGCATGTTTGGCGGCCATATTGGACATGCAAAAATGTCCACAAGCTCATTTAAAAGACTATTCATAAACCACCCACCAATTTTGACAAAAATGCACAGTGCTCCAGGTGGGCGACACAGGCCAGTTGGGCCTCTTGTTTCGAATAGTAATCTGACAGGAATTGACGAACCGCTTCCCGGTGTGATGTCACAACTGTAGCTTGATAGCTGAAAACGTTTGGTTGTCAAGATGGTTGCTATGTGCTTATCTCAGCTTTGGCTGGGCCGATTTAAAAAATTTAATTAGCATTTTGCTCTTTTAGTAAAGGAGAATATATATTATGATTGTCAAGTTAATCAGAGCAATCGGGTAGCTAGTCCTCACAACAGCTTTAAATAGTTGTTACGCGTTATATCTCAGAAAGCTGGTTGAAAGACATCTCTGAATAGCTTGAAAGCATGTTACATCTGTTTTAGTCAATTTCCTTTCAAAATGTTCAATAGGAACAAGAGATAGCAACATTCTGAAAATTCAGAATGATATAGACTGAATGATTAGTGGTGTTAACTGACCATTCTAGCTGCTCAGAGTGCTTATCTGGGCAATCCAAAAGAATGAATTTCACACCTCTCTCACAAGATATATCCAATGTCTGTCTTGTAATTACACAAATGTAGGTAATGCTACTGAAGAGGAATGTTCTTTTAATGTAGGCTCCCACCACTCCTCACAATGCCCCTCTTTTTATCTATCTATGCCACTAGATAAGGCCTGATAAAATAACTTCTTTACCATGTAAATTATATTCTGTCAAATATTTTGAAATTATTAGTGCAGCAGATGTTGCTGCCATCATCAGCAATGCCTACATGTCAAATTATTTTTGAAATATTTTGCAACTCCCTGTATGGCAGCTTTGAAAGTAAGATATTCATCAAGGAAATAATTAACCATTTAATGATAAAATATGGTCAGAAAATGCCGATATATGCAGACCAAGAGAAGACAATTTTTGGGAATTACAACTAGAATCGATCCACTGCAGAGGCCAGTTTGGTAGGCTTGACCAGTACAGGGTTAAACCTTACAGGACAGATATGAGAAATATGTTATGATGTATGGAATATTTTGTTGAACATTTTGAAACTAATTTCATTGGGAGCTGTTGATCTCTGTCAGCAACATATTTCAGGCAAGTTAATTTCAACATAAGCAGCTTTTCGATGGATTTGTATATTTGATTTGAAAATGAGAAACAGAAATCTCTGGGGTTAAATGGATAAGACTTGGAACTCGTGAATGTACACCTGGCTTAAGTAGCTTTGTCCCTTTTCCTGTTACATGTTAGCTGCTAATTGCTGTTTATTCTAATAATACCACAAGATGTTGCGGAGAGACTACAACAGCACTATTCTCAAAATTAATAAACTGGCTACATGTCAAATTATTTTTTAAATATTCTGCAACCCCCTGTATGGCAGCTTTGAAAGTAAGATATTCTTCAAGGAAATAATTAACCATTTAATGATAAAATATGGTCAGAAAATGCCGATATATATATATGCAGACCAAGAGAAAATCGGTGCATCTGTTATGGTGCTTTTAGACCAGATATAGAAAATTATGTGGATTACATTATATCAGTGATTTTACATATAATGCTGTTAATTATGATGACCATGTGAAATCAAGCGTGACGATTCCTGTAGACTATGGCCCAGAGAACAATAGCCCTATTAACAACACAAGCCACCCACACTGGTCTTGAGGACAACATATTTCAACCATGCTTATACCTGAACATTTATTTATAAAGCTTCCATTCTGTGTTTACTAAATTGTGTGTTTATAATCTGATAACCCCCTTCCTTCTGAATACCCATAAATATAGTTTCAACACATTTCTATAAGAAACCTACTGAGTATTTTGGAAATAGTTTGACTGAAAGTTGTTGCTGCCTATGGCAGAAACAACTTTCACTTTGATTGTTTTCAAAATAGTCATCAGGAATTACTTAACTTAGATCAAAATACTCTTAACATGTATATGGAATGGAAGCGGTTAAATTGATTTGTTTCATTGAATTGCATAATTCTGTATTCATAAAAGTATTATTATTAACAATTTGATATTTTCTGACAAATTAGAAATGTTTTTAGACATGTTCTGAATTTATGTGTAACATGTTTCTTAACTACATATCTGTTTACTATAGATACAACTAGGTATAAAATGTGAATTAGTTTGTATATTAGATATATAGAATTAAAGAGATATATGTGGAGTGACTAGAGTGACAGACAGATAGATTTAGAGATACATATAAAGATTTAATGACAGATTGTTAGACAAAATTAGAGATACATAATTATTGTTTGTAAAGTTTCATATCATCAGTATATCTTTTGAAGCAAAGTTTGGAATCATTAAAAGTTCAGTATCAGTAATATTTGAAGACGCGTCTTGCTTATTGTCTATTAGAGTGTCTTTACCTGTCGTCCCATCCTGAAGTGTAGCAGAGCTATTTCCACCCAGCTAATCCCCCGTATTCAGAAATAGGTGGAAAAAAGCCCCGTAACACATCGCTTTAAACTAGTTACAGAGCAAGTTCAAGATAATCATTTTGCTTATTCTCTACATTTTTGTATAAAGTTTTGATCAACTCTTAAATCAAACAAAATTATCAATTGGCTACGTAATTTCCTTAAAAGTGCTTAAGGGTTTGTGCTTAATCACTTTGCAAAGGGCTTGTGCTTATTAAGCCCTTTGAAAACAGGGAGGGCTTGTGCTTAAGCCCTTTATTAAGTGCAAGTGCTTGTGCTTGTGCTTAAGCCATTTCAAAAGGGCTTCGCCCCTTGCCTGCGGTGTCTAAAGCCTGTATTGGACTCTAGAGATTAGTGTTACATCGTGACAATATTGCAGCATTGTCATTTATGACATCATTTGCCGTGATATTGTTACATGATATCATGCAAATCTCCATACAAGTGTTGAAATCTGTATTGAACTCGGACGCCTTATCTAAATCAGATTTTAATATGCCGCCGAGATGTAAAATAACGTAATACTATACCGAAATGCTATGATGCTTATTAGTCCCCTACCGGTAAAACCGGGGTGGGGGGGGAACTATAGGTTTGCACTCCATCTGTCTGTCCATCTGTCGCAGTTGGTTTCCCACACTTTTTCGCAATCCTTCAAGGTATTAACTGAGAATTGGTATATTGCTTTGTTATGAGAAGTTACAGACCAAGTTCGAGTTTCAGGCATATGCGTCAATCTTTGATGGAATTATGGCCCCTTTCAACTTAGGAAATATGAAAAATATAAGCTTTCCGCACTTTTTTTCGCACTCCTTCAAGATATTTAAGGAAAAATCGGTACATCGCTTTAGTATAAGGGGATTACAGAGCAAGTTCGAGTTTCAGACATTTTCGTCAATTTTTCATGGAGTTATGCCCCCCCTTTCGACTTATGAAATACAAAAAATAAGTTTTCCGCACTTTGTTCGCAGTCTTTCAAGATATTATACTGAGAACTGCTACATTGCTTTGTTATGAGAAGTTACAGACAAAGTTGGAGTTTCAGGCATATGCATAAATCTTTGATGGAGTTACCCCCTTTCGACTTAGGAAATATGAAAAATATCAGCTTTCCGCAATTTTTTTCACACTCTTCAAGATATTTAAGGGAAAATCAGTACATCACTTTAGCCTAAGGGGTTACAGAGCAAGTTTGAGTTTCAGACATTTTCGTCAATCTTTCATGGAGTTATGCCCCCCTTTCGACTTATGAAATACAAAAAATATTAGTTTCCCGCATTTTTTTCCGCAATCTTTCAAGATATTGTACTGAGAATTGGTACATTGCTTTGTTATGAGAAGCTACAGACCAAGTTCGAGTTTCAGGCTGTATGCGTCAAGTTTTGATGGAGTTACATTGTGTATGCCCGCTTTCGACGAAAAATATTAGCTTTTCGGACTTTTTTCGCAATCCTTCAAGATATTTAAGGGGAAATTGGTGCATTGCTTTAGTATAAGGAGTTACAGAGTAAGTTCGAGTTTCAGACATTTTCATCAGTTTTTCATGGAGTTATGCCCCCTTTCGATTTATGAAATACGAAAAATATTAGTTTTCCGCCCTGTTTCTCGCAGTCTTTCAAGATATTCAACTGAGAATTGGTACATTACTTTATTATGAGAAATTACAGACCAAGTTCGAGTTTCAGGCGTTTGCGTAATTTTTTGATGGAGTTATGTCCCCATTCGACTTATAAAATACAAACATATCAGCTTTCAAGACTCCTTCTCCTTCACCATATATAACTGAGACTTGGTTTATTGCGATGTTATGAGAAGTTACAGATCAAGTTCGAGTTTCAGCTACTTCTGTCAATTTTTAATGGATTATTTGACTGTCAATCTGTAAAGATGTATATCACCAGGTAGGGGACATGTATTGCAATGCAATACTTACAGAATGCTTGTTAAGTATTATATTCCCCACTACGCTTATGTGGGCCGGGCTTCGACTAATTTCTAAACACAGCAAGTCCGGGACTGCTATTGGGTGTCCAAACAAGAAACATGGGAATCTAAAATGGTTCAAATACATGTAATTTCTTTAAAATTATTGTTTTTACAGATGTCAGGGTAAAAAAAATATGAAGTCTTAGTATTATCCATCTTGGATTTCCACCGATTTTGGGAAATGTCTAAAAATCTCCGAAAGTGCTTGGTGGATTGAAGGAAACCCCATGAAATATGATCTAGGACAAGAGCTGAACCAAGTTTGTTCAAGGGAACTTGATTGGTCAAATGGTTTGACGGCCATTTTGGTTGACCTAGTTTTAACGAAAACAACTTCTTCTCCAGAACTGCTGACGCGATCGGGCCGAAATTTGGCAAATATTATTAGGGACTAAGGGCCATTAAAGTTTGTTCAAGGGAAGTTGATCCGTCAAAAAACATGGCCGCAGTGGGCCAATAAAAATACAGCATGTTTGGCGGCCATATTAGATTTTTTTATTTGATGGATTTTGAGGCTGAAATTGCTTTTATATATGTTTTTGGGTATTCTGATCACAAATTTTCAATTTTCAAAATTGTCGGATAAACAGTTTGGTGGCCATCTTGGATCATTTTCCCGCCAAAAGCTCCCATACTAAAGTAATGGGAAATTTAAAGTGTCTTCTCGAGAATTACTGGGCCGATTTTAATTATATTTGGCAGGAAGCATCCTTAGGGTGTAGCAATTCAAGTCTGTTCAAACGGAGCCGATCGGCAAATTTTGCCAGTGGCCATCTTTGATTTTGGCAAATTTTTAGAAACATCTTTAAAAATCTCCAAAACCGCATGATAGATTGAAACAAACCCCATGAAATATGATCTAGGGCAAGAGCTGAACAAAGTTTGTTAAAGGGAACTTGATTGGTCCTATGGTTTGGCGGCCATCTTGGTTGACCTAGTTTTAGCGAAAACGACCTCCAGAACCGCTGAAGGGACCTGGCCAAAATCTGGCAGATATGGTTAGGGCGTAAGGGCCATTAAACTTTGTTCAAGAGAAGTTGATTCGTCAAAAAACATGGCCGCCGTGGACCAATCAATATATAGTGTGTTTGGCAGCCATATGGTGTTTTTTTTATTTGATGGATTTTGAGGCTGAAATTGGTTTTATGTGTTTTGGGGTACTCTGATCTCAAATTTGCAATTTTCGAAACTGTCGAATAAACGGGTTGGTGGCCATCTTGGATCATTTTCCCGCCAAATGCTCCCATACTAAAGCCATGGGAAATTTAAAATGTCTTCTAGAACTGCTGGGCCGATTTCAATTATATTTGGCAGGAAGCTTCCTTAAGTTGTAGAGATTCAAGTTTGTTCAAACGAAGCCAATCAGCCAATTTGTCCGGTGGCGTCTTGGATTTTGGCCGATTTTTAGAAATGTCTAAAAATCTTTGCTGAAACTGAGCAATTGATTCCAAAGTCATAAAATATCATTTAGGGCACGAGCTGAACAAAGTTTGTTCAAGCGAACCTTATTTGCTAAATGGTTGGCTGGCCATCTTGGATGACCTGGTTTTCATGAAGGCAACTTCGTTTCCAGAGCCACTGAACGGATCGGGCCGAAATTTTGGAGATATGATATTGATGACTAAGGGTCATTAAAGTTTGTTCAAGAGAAGTTGATACATAAAGAAACATGGCCTCTGTTTTCTTATTACGAGTCTGCTCAACTCATTAGGGTTTTACTTATTGTTAATGACCATTCTAGTTGAGATGCCTATGGTCCAGGTGAGCGATACAGGCCCCTTGGGCCTCTTGTTTCAAAGAAAATGTCAATTTGCACACCAAAAGATTATTTTTGAAAGGTTAGCACTGGAATGACTGGCTCTGTTATCGACGCAGTCATTCCAGTGGTAAATTTTGAAAACTAGTCTTCTCTTGGTCTGTAAATTGACATTTTTCAAGACCACTGCAGAAGCCGTTTTGGCTGATATGCGTGTTAAAGGGTTGAGAAGGAATTAGCTGAAACATGATTCTTGTATATCACTCAAAGATGAGCCTAATTTTAAAAATCTTTGTGTCAGTCATGACTGATTTGCCTTTTGGTATTGGGAAACACTCATGTGTGGGATGTACTCTTGATGGTCTCCTGTGAAAGGGGGGGTGGGCTTGGGTTGGGGTGTGGGATGTCGGCATCCAGCTGACGCTCAAGATGTTTTTTCCCGTTCTCATATTTGAGGACAAGGTAATAGAAGATGACTTTACAGGTATACTCATGTCAGGTACATGGGCATGGTATGATTTGAAGCGATGCGGAAGGAAAACGTTTTAAAAATACAGATAAATTACCAGTACAAATCTTTATAATATACTTTTGTGTTGTTAACCTGCAGGTGCGGAAAAACCACCGATGTATGGAGATTATGAAGCGCAGAGACACTGGATGGAGATCACATATAATCTGCCGATACACCAGTGGTAAGAAAGCTAGATTCGCGTATATACTGCCTAGTCAGTGGTATGAAAGCTAGATTCGCGTATATACTGCCTAGTCAGTGGTATGAAAGCTAGATTCACGTATATACTGCCTAGTCAGTGGTATGAAAGCTAGAGTCACGTACATATATAATCTGCCTATACACCAGTATTAAAATACTAGCTAGATTCACGTATAACCTGCCTAGATACACCAGTGATATGATGGCTAGATTCATGTATAACCTGCCTAGATACATGTACATGTACACCAGTGATATGATGGCTAGATTCATGTATAATCTGTCTAGATACACCAGTGGTATGATAGCTAGATTCACGTATAACCAGCCTATATACACCAGTGGTATAATAGCTAGATTCACGTATAACCTGCCTATATACACCAGTGGTATGATAGGTAGATTCACGTATATTTACCTGCCTATATACACCAGTGGTATGATAGCTAGATACACGTATAATCTGTCTAGATACACCTGTGGTATGATAGCTAGATTCACTTATAACCTGCCTAGATACACCAGAGGTATGATAGCGAGATTCACATATAACCTGCCTATATACACCAGTGGTATGATAGCTAGATACACGTATAACCTGCCTATATACACCAGTAGTATGATAGCTAGATTCACGTATAGCCTCTCTCGATACACCAGTGGTATGATACATGTAGCTAGATTCACGTATAACCTGTCTAGATACACCAGTGGTATGATAGTTAGATTCACATACATGTATAACCTGTCTAGATACACCAGTGGTATGATAGTTAGATTCACATACATGTATAACCTGTCTAGATACACCTGTGGTATGATATTTAGATTCACATATAACCTGCCTATATACACCAGTGGTATGATAGCTAGATTCACGTATAGCCTGCCTATATACACCAGTGGTATGATAGCTAGATTCACGTATAACCTGCCTACATGTATCTACACCAGTGGTATGATAGCTAGATTCACGTATAGCCTGTCTAGATACACCAGTGGTATGATAGCTAGATTCACGTATAACCTGTCTAGATACACCAGTGGTATGATAGCTAGATTCACGTATAACCTGTCTACATACACCAGTGGTATGATAGCTAGATTCACATATAACTTGCCTGGTTAGTGGTATGATAGCTAAATTCACATATAACCTACTTGGTCAGTGGTGTAAGAACTAATGTAGATTCACATATAACCTACCTGGCCAGTGGCATGATAGCTAGGTACACGTATAACCTGCCTGGTCAGTGATAAGATAGCTAGATACATGTATAACTTGCCTGGTCAGAGATATGATAGCTGCAGTACTACAGCTCAGAAATAACTTAACATGTTTCCATAACACCAGGAAAACGTCCTCAAGTCTCTGGGACGCGATGGAAGAAACGGCAGTTTTCAACAAAGGCTGTTTACACTGTCATCTTGAGCTTTTAGGATGTACAGGGTTCGTACACATGTATGGAAGTCTGGAAAAAGTCTGGAAATTTAGGAAAGCCTTTTCCAGGACTGGAAAAAGTATGGAAATTCAAATTTTGGGCCAACTGGTGTGGAAAATGTATGGAAAATTAAAATATCAGCAACCCTAATTTTTCCGACAGCCTTGTTTTTGTTTACGAACGAAATCTCAGTCTCGCCTGAATCTAATTTGATTGGGTCCCGGTCACGTCTTACAATAGAAAACCGCCTATTACCGGGAATGTGTCGTGGTTGTTGAGCAATACGTGTCTGAACATGTTCAATTACGAAGCAATAAAAATGAGTGAATCGGCCAGCAGTCGTCTGTCAAATAGTACAGAGTGTGAGAAGCCGAAACAATGAAGTAATTTGCGAAATTGTCATTTTTTGTGATACAGTAAACATGGGAAAGTGCAAGTATTCTAGTGTTTGGGAAACTAACGATAAATATAAGGATTGGATTTTACTGGACAACACATCAAACTTGCGTGCCAAATGTAGTGTGTATAATAAGTCTTGACATCGGGAATATGGGCGAAGCGGCTCTTGTTAGCCACATGGCGGGGGAAAAACATGAGATACTGACAGAAGTTTGTCTAAAGCCAGCGCTGAAAGTTACGGATTTCTTTGGTTCAAGGTAAGAATATTTTACATTTTCCCATTGATGGTACCAGAATCATTTAGAAGCCGCAGCGTAGCAATTTTATATCGCTCAACGTTAGATGATCCCAACCTTGCCCTTGTATCGCGAGGCCTCTTGTGTTGGCTCGTTATCGAGTGGAAAGAATGAGAATTCCTCCTGTTGCTATGGCGATCATTTAGAAGCGTAGCAATTTTATATCGCCCAATGTTAGATGATCCCAACTTTGCGCTGAGTCATGGTAAAGTTTTATGGACTGCCAGACAGCTCTCTCGTATCGTGAGGCCTCTTATGTTGCCGCATTATCGAGTGAAAATAATGAGGATTCCTCCTGTTGCTATGGCGATATGATATAAATTTGTCTATATGTGCAGGGTTTAACTTGTCATATAAAGATTGGGGTGGTGGGGTGGGGATGGCCCTCAACAAGTAAATGTTGGTGTCTCAAGCTCAACTTTACAGGATAGCTGTTGAATATTTTGAAAATAATTTGACTGGAAACTATTGCAGCAACAGTTTCCAGTCAAATTATTTTCAAAATATTCAACAAAAAATGTGCAGCTGTAATGAAATTCATATCTGTGTGTGCGCGCGCTGTGTTTTGATCTTTCACTACTGCGGTTGCTTCAGTTCCACAGGCAAAAGTCCAAGCCAGTCCAGCAAATCCACTTGCATCATTCACACATGGGAATGCAGTACTCACATCAGCGATATACTGGACACTACATGTCATCGAGAACCATGTCTTTCAAAAGTTGTGAAAAAGTTATTAATCTTTTCCGTTTAATGTTCAGTGATAGCGATACAGCATCCAAATTCTCTAGTGGCGAGAGAAAATGTGCATACCTGTCTACATTTTGTAAAGTTCTTTACTTCCAGGTTTGGTCACCATATCAGTCATTACAGTGGTAAATTTTCAAAAAGAGTCATCTCCTGACCTGCAAATGTACATTTTCTATAACATTTTCTGTTTACACTTAAACCCTTTGTTTTATCATGTCATGATGATGTACATGTATGCAGTGGCCCGGCCCTGAGAAATGTCCTTCTCCTTCGATCAATACTCACCATTCTGTTACTTCTGATATACAGCTGGCCCTGACAGCGGCTCTAGGATTATAGACTTAGAAAGCTTTACCGACTCCTGGGAACCGGGTACTCGGCTCCCAACTGCCGAGTACCCGTTTACCATAGAGCTCATTCTTGTTTGCATAGCAACAAGAGCAATACATGCTTTCTGCATTGAGGATTTTAGTGTTTTTTGTGAAAGAAAATCTAAGTCTTTAATCTGTGATAGTTTGTGTGTTCGTGAAAGGATTAACTAAAGGATACTATGGAGAATACCGCCGAAGATAACCAGGTTGTATCGTTCTTTATTATCCATAGTTAAAAGACTTAGGTCTCTAAATTTCGCTGTGTCGCATGTTCCAATTTCTGACCCCATAGAATCTGGGACGTGTGCTAACAACGATATATGCCAGACGATCGCCTTCTTTAACCCCCAACAGGCGATTGGCAGATATGAAAATAGGTGTTATGCTATGGTATTTCTAACACGAATATCGGCTGACGTCGTTCTCCGTAGGATCCGAGCGGGTGACGTCACACCCGGTCGCTTGGATGTTTATGTGAAGGAAAATTTTTCATTAATTCGCGCATCTTGTTCTGGGTGCTGCGTACTAAAAATGGTACCGGAAACTTTAGAATGATCAAGTTTACGTGCGATCACGATCGGTTTGCAATGATCGGTGGTTTCAAAATTCTTGAGTAGATGCGTGGTCTGCGGTTTTACCGTGTGATACAGCAGTTTGTTATACATTTTGTTGTTTTCTTCACATATCGTGCTGCTTTCGTTAGGAGTATAATTTATATTGATTAGTAAATATACCCCGAATGCTATGCGATATGATTCCTGGTGCCGTTACACATCCTGGAGGATCTATTATGGGTGTGTTTAATGCCCGCCTCGTTCTTGTCATCATAATCAATGCGATCGTTGTTGTAACGTGGCGGGGTGGGGTGCGGGAGGGTTACAGTTAGTTTATGAGTCAAATTATTTGAAAATTAATTGTCTGCCTTCCATCCGGGTCTCGTTCCGCTTGTTTATTGTAGGTTTGTGCTTATGTTATAGGCCAAGCCAGCCCCGCCATCATGTGACGAATGCCATAAGTTTGTCCGTGTCGTGTTCAAGGACCATGTCTGTTTGAGGTGTTCCCTGTGTAATATTGATCATAGGTGTAATGTTTGTGCAGTGTGGTCCGTTGAGATGATGGTTAAGTTCCTTGCCAGAAGGACTTGGCTGGGTCTGACGCGGGGTCAGGCGGTCCGAGAGTAAATCGTGGAGCGCCCGGTTCGGCTGGTGGGGGTGCTCCACGTCCCCAGCTGGAGGTGGCGGAGATGGCACCGGCGGCGTGGTTTGGTCCGGCTATGCAGGGTTTTTTCTGCATAGCGTTCTGCCCACGCTGGTGTAGTCCCTGCTACCAAAGGTTGGGGGGCAGTTTCTCCCCATGCCTGGTACGGATCCTGTCCTCGGACAGGATTCTGGACTGGTTACCGAGGGGGCCGTCTCGTACGGCCCCCTGGCAGTCCCGTCTGGCTTCGGACAGACGGGTTTCTGTTTCTCTGCGGCCACCTCTGGGTGGTCCAGTAGCGGTGGCCGGTCCGTCAGGTGTGGGAGCCATCCGCCAGGACGGTTCCACGGTTGACTCGTCTAGTGATGACTCTTCGGAGTCTGAAGACGAGGAGACCGAGGAGGAGAGGTTGCTGCGGCCCGTGAAGCCGCAGGTGGAGAATATGGAGGTTGATTCCGTCCTGGACGGAACCGGCCTCCATTTGTCTGGTTTGGCGCAAGCCAGGTCAGCGGCTCCGCCTGTGGCTGAGGCAAATCCGTTACCGTGTACCGGTTCCGTGCGGCTTGGTTTGGCACCAGCCGTCACGGGAACGGGTGTGCCGGGCCGGGCGTGGTACTCGCCTATCTCGCCTGGTCCGGCAATCGGACGTGGGGTGCCGTTGGCGCCCATGTCCGGCTATGGCTCCGCGACTGCTACGGGTCCGTACGGTTTTCCGTGCGGACCTACCCCATGGACCGGAGTGTTTCATGGGGTGGCGGCGGAACCGTGTGGTACCGGAGTGCCTGGCGTGTCAGCCGTGGCTCCTTGCCGGGAGGCCGTGGCTGGCAGACCCGTGAGCACGTCAACGGGTGACGTGTTTGCGGGGGTGTCTTCATCGGAGGTAGATTGGTCAGATGCTCTGGCGTGGCTAGCCAGGGTTGACCCGTCTGTGGTTTCGGCCACGGCCGATGAAGATGCGGCCCGTCCGTCGGTTGCGTCGATCAGGACGGGGATTTTGCCCGCGGCCCGGATCCAGTCAGTGGGACTGGATCCACGGTTCATAGAATTGTTGGATGCTATTTATAGCAAACAACTGATGACCAAGGGTCAGCTCCCTGCGGCCTCCAGGGAGGTGCGGGCAAGATGTCGTATTCCGCGGGGGGAATACGACAGGTATGGTGTAGTCCCGTCGGTCACGGAGGATGACCGATGGGTACTGGGCGTCAAGAGTGCCGTGGCGGGTCGCCCCGGTCCGGCACTTGTGGACAAGTCTCAGGTACACCAGGAAGAAGTCCTGTCCCTATGCGATGAGGGTGTGAGGGCAGCGATGAGCGCTGTCAACCACTCTTATCGTCTCCTTCAGTCGGTGTGGGCTGAAGCGGGGGCAGGCCACCCTGTGCCACCTGTGGCGCTTTCATGTCTCAATGATGGCCTGGTGCTGTCGATGGACGCATTGGCAAGGGTGCAAGCGCGTGTGACGAAATCCAGGAGGCAAATGGTCACTGACCATATGCATCCGGCTACGGCAGTCAGGGAGCGTCTTCTTGGGACGCCCCTGACAGGGCCTAGCATCTTCGGTGGCCAAGCGCGGGCCATCTTAGAGGATACCGCCAGTATCGCGCAGAATCGGTTAGCGGTAAACCTACATCTAGAGCTAGTGCGGCAAGCGCACGCACTAGGGGCTGTGGGGAAACCGCTAACGGGACAACCTTCAAAGAAGCAGAAGAAGCATAGGGGCAAGGCGAAAGCTAGGCCTGTTGCGACTTCTGCTTCAGCTGGGTTTTCGGAGCCGCCGCCGGCGAAGAAGCCCAGGAACGTTGTAGAGGCGCCTACCCTCCCCAATGTTGCTCCTGACTGCGCTAGAGGTGGGAAGGGCAAGGGTAAGGCCTCAAAGGGTGGACAGAAGGGGCCGAAGCGTACCTGAGGGTACGAAAGCTCCCTTCATATCCGCCTGGACCGCGCCTGACAAGTTAGAAGCCGTTCAAAAGGAAGTGTCGGGTTTGCTTCTGAAGGGAGCAATAAAACCAGCAAACCGAAACACTCCAGGCTTCTATTCAAACATGTTCCTTGTCCCCAAGAGCACAGGGGGATGGAGACCCATACTCAATCTCAGGCCATTAAATTGGTTTATCCATACGCCTCGGTTCCAGATGGAAACGCCGAGGTCGGTAATGGCGGGATTGAGGAAAGGAATGTGGTGTGTATCGATCGATCTGAAAGATGCATATTTCCACATTCCTATGAATCGGAGTTGGCACAGGTTTCTGAGATTTGCGTTTCAGAATCAAATATGGGAGTTTACAGTTCTCCCATTTTGCCTGTCGACAGCTCCGAGGGTTTTCACAAGAGTGGTCCTTGCGGTGACAGCGTTTCTCAGAAAAGAGAACGTGGCGCTACACACCTACATAGACGACTGGCTGCTCAAGGCAGACTCGGCAGCCAGGTTGAACGTGGATACTGCTCTGACTCTGAAGTTACTTTCAGATCTAGGCTGGATAGTCAACGAGGAGAAATCCGAGTTGACGCCCACTCAACATTTCGTTTATTTGGGGATGCGATTCGACCTCGAGGAGGGCAGGGTTTACCCGTCAGAGCCCAGAGTGGTGTCTCTGTTAGCCATCCTCAAGAGTTTTCGAGTGGGAAACCACATTCAGGCGAGGCGGTTCCTTCAGATGCTGGGCATGATGGTCTCCATGGAGCAGGTTATCCCGTACGCTGCTCTAATGCGAAGGCCTATCCAGTTGTATCTGATGTCTCTGTGGAAACAGAGAACAGAACCCCTGTCAAAACTGGTGCCAGTTTTGGAGCCGATAATATCGCATCTTCTATGGTGGAAACAGCGTCAGAATCTCCTATTAGGGGTTTCGCTGCACCTACCCCACCCCCAGCTGTCCGTCTACACGGATGCATCGCTGGAAGCGTGGGGTGCCTGCCTGGGAGAACACCAGGTCTCGGGCACATGGACTCTCCCGGAGAGTCAGCTGCATATCAATCTGTTGGAAATGATGGCAGTGGAACTGGCGTTGGAAGAGTTCCTTCCGATGATCAGGGGCAAGGTGATATTGATACGGTCGGACAATTCGACGGTAGTATCATATATAAATCACCAAGGCGGGACCAGGTCGCCCACTCTGTGTATCAGGGTGTGGCACTTGATTCAATGGTGCAGGAATTACTCGGTTGTTTTGAAAGCAGCTCATATTCCTGGCCGATTGAACATTCTGGCGGATGCTTTGTCTCGCAGACAGAGAATCCTGCCAACAGAATGGTCCCTCAACCCTCCAGTTCTGCGACGGATCTTCGAGCATTGGGGCAAACCCAACGTGGACTTGTTCGCCACAAAGGAAAATGCTCAAATCATGACATATGTCTCGCCGATTCCAGATCCAAATGCCGTCGATACAGACGCTCTGGCGATAAGCTGGAGAGGGATGCACGCTTACGCGTACCCACCCACCATTCTTCTACCGAAGGTATTGGTGAAGGTCAGGGAGGAACCGTGTCTGGTCCTGCTAATAGCGCCGTATTGGCCGAGCAGGGCGTGGTTCACGGATCTTCTAGATCTGCTGGTGGAAAATCCTGTGCAGTTGCCCGAGATTCCGAACAGAATCTCCCAGGCCAAGGGACGCTTCCTACACGAGCGTCCCGAAATGTTCAAATTGACTGCGTGGATGTTATCAAACAACGTTCCACGTCGGAAGGCTTTTCTCGACAAGTTGCTGATTTCATCGCGGCTGCGAGAAGGAGGTCAACCTTCAAGTCATATAACAACAAGGTTAACAGATTTGCAGACTTGTGTGAAGAAAAGGGTATTGATACCTTTCAATCCACTATCAGCAAATAGCAGACTTTCTCTGTGAGCTGTTCTTTTCAGGACTAGCTCCCGTCACAGTTGCTGGATACAAGTCAGCTTTGGCATCAGTTATCCCTTGTCTAGCCAACAGGGATAGTCCAGAGGTGGCCCAGTTAAATGTGATGTTGAAGGGAATGAGCAATCTCCGACCGAGACAACCGGTAGTCATTCCAGCCTGGAGTCTATCTTTAGTGCTTAATGTACTGGCCAAGCACCCTTTCGAACCGTTGCGTTCGGCTAGTCTAAAGCATTTGACTCTAAAGGCGGTCTTTCTATTGGCAGCTTCCTCAGCTAGAAGGCACAGTGAGATCCATGCGCTTTCGGCAGAGAGGAACCGATTTATTGTTTCTGGAGAAGGTCTGCGTCTTCTGCCAAGAGCAGAGTTTATGTCAAAGAACCAATCTGAGATATCCCGGCAAACTGATCATTATACCGAAGTTAACTAGGTTTGATCGTGATGCCAGTGTCTGGTGCCCGGTCCGTGCTTTGACTAAGTACAAGAAACGGACTGACTCGTTACGGTCGAACGATAGACATCTGTGGATCTGCCATAAAAAGCCTTATGGCGCCGCATCCATGGATACTATCTCTCGTTGGGTGGTCGAATGCATTCAGACTACTCACGAGATGGCGACTGGGCACCAGGTGCAAGGCGTAAGGGCACACAATGTCAGAGGAATAGCCGCCTCGACCGCCCTTTACAATGGTGTTCCGTTAGAGGACATCATGGCCGTTGCACAATGGTACTGTGAGTCCTCATTCACGGATTACTATATGAGGGATGTGTCAGACTCAGCCAATCCACTCGCTTTAGCTGTTTTGAAACGATAGTTAGTGACCACACTGCTTTTCACCCTTTTCTCACTTTGGTAAGAAAAGAACCTAAAGCAGGCATGGTCAGGCGAGAGGATGTCAACCAGATTGTGTCACTGATGGCCGAACCGGTGAATGGTTGGAGGCGGTACGTCTGAAGTCCAATTATCATAAGGTAATTCAATAAGTGAGAGTTTTTTGTATTATGTATATGTATCATGTTCATTCATCTTATATATTCATGCTCATTCCCAGGCTAATACATGGAATATGCAGGGAGTAGTTAACCCTCTTGGCATATTGGTGTTTTCAGGCGAGATACATGTTCGTTAGTTCTCTCCCTTTTCTTAGGAGGAAAAAGGGGGGGGGAGGGTGCTGTGACGCGAATGTGATTCGGTTCCGTGAACTTGACGGTCCTTTTAGGTCTCCGTTAGTCAAGTTTGAAGTCTAAAATCTTTCTCCAAGGGGCAAAATTAGCATTTATGGCTTGCCCCTTCCCACCAGGTTACTGATCAAATCTGGTGTATATCAGAAGTAACAGAATGGTGAGTATTGATCGAAGGAGAATGCAGGAAATGTCAATTTCCCTTTCTCCGAGATCTAACAATACTCACCATTCTGTTACGGACCCAGCCTCCCAGCCCCACGGAGGCAAGCCATAGTTTTCCCTTGTTTGGTGGCTATGCAAACAATATGAGCTCTATGGTAAACGGGTACTCGGCAGTTGGGAGCCCAGGAGTCGGTAAAGCTTTCTAAGTCTATAATCCTAGAGCCGCTGTCAGGGCCAGCTGTATATCAGAAGTAACAGAATGGTGAGTATTGTTAGATCTCGGAGAAAGGGAAATTGACATTTCCTGCAATTTGCAGATCAAAAATACTATTTTTGAATATTTATCACCGTAATGACTGGCTTGGTCACTATGCCAGTCATTCCAGTGCTAAATTTTCAAAAAAGATTTAAACCATTTTTAATTTTATTTTGTCTCCTGAGTGCTATCCATCCATATCAACATTAAAATTGCCATGATTGTATCCAGTATTATTTTAACTGTCATATCAACAAATAGAGTGCTGCATATCTTTCTATCTGTGATGAGTGCTATTTGATGTTAAAGTTGATTATTTAGCTACGTGTGTGTGCACGCTTGATATTCTTGGTTTATAAAGTTTAATAAAGGTTTTATATGATAATATGATGAACTTAGAAACTGTGTTTGTTTTTTGTCTGATTGAAAGTCCTAAAATGAGGTCTGGAAAATTTGAAATTGAATCTGGAAAAAGTCTGGAAAAAGTATAGAATTTAATTTTGCTGAAGGGGTATGAACCCTGGATGTAATAAATTACATAGTTGGAGAACAGAGGGGTATTTCTAAGGTCTGGTTAAAGCAGCAAATTTTAAACCGACAGACATCCCAAGACTTAACAGCAATGGCCACCCGCCAGCGTGAATGTCAGGAATAAGAGACTAACCATATAACTGTGCCAAATATCCAACTTATGGTTTATCTGAAAAAAAGGTTCTTTTTTAACAAGATACTTATTGCTGTGTAAATCCCGTCATCCCTTCGGTGAATTTATTTCCAAACCGCAGAAATACTTTCAATTAAGTTTTCCAAATATCTCAACTTGATATTTCATCTTACATGTAGTTTCCTAAAATATCTCAACTTGATATTTCAAATTGGTTTTTAAATATCTCAACTTTAATTTCAAATTAGTTTGCCAAAACGCCCATAAAAAACTTTCAACACAGCTCCCTGAAGCTTCGCACGGCCTTCAAGTATAGGTCAGTTTTTTCCTTTCCCACCCCCAGACGTCGCAAGTAGGCATCGCACGTCCCTCCGGTAAAACATGGAGACATTCATATCAACCTCTGATGAGCATCCAAAAACCTTGGAACGAAACGCATAAAGTCTGAATCACTTCATCGAAGAATAGGAACACCTGCTCTGTGCTGATTCCCGGTGGCAGACTGACACTTACGCCCTCGTTTCTCACAGTCCCTGGGCTGTGTCTGTGCCTTCTGCACCCTAATCCAGCACACATTCCTCACGGGTAGTGTCGACTGCATCTGCCCTCAGTACAGCCAACGCATGCAAGACATCGCGTGCAGACGGGCCCCCTCCAACTCCATTGTATGCAGATTAAAGGTTCCATAATTCTCAAAGAAACTGGAAAATCCACGAGTGTCAACAGGACACCTTTCTCGGAACCGGAACCCCCATAAAGGGGTACCGCCTTCCTACCACTTCCCGAATACATCATGTTAGTGCCAAAAGGACACTGCCCAACCAATAATTGGTGCCAGCAGGGACACCAAATGGTGCCCCCTCCATATTAGAGGAGTACCACCTGAACAACCAGTGCATAAGCTATCACCAACCGGTACCTGTAAGGGCATTACTAATCAGACAACCAGCATGACACCAGGTGGTCACATAAGTACTCAGCGTAAGGTTAACGATATACATCCAATTCAGAGGAATCCGGACAATCTAAAGACCTAGTCATTACACCGCCCCAGTGCATCTTAGCTCACCCTGCCAGAATGGGCAAGTGAGCTTATGCCGTGGCGGTGGTATGTATGTCTGCCTGTCTGTCAACCTTTTCTTTAAACATCTTTTCAAGAACCTTTGGGCTGATTTCAATTATATTTGGCAGGAAGCATCCGTAGGGCAAAGATATCCAACATTTTTCAAATGAAGCCAATCGGTGGCCATCTTGGATATTGGTCGATTTTTCTAAACCTTTTTTAAAATCTCCGAAATGGCTTGTGTAAAACTCCTGATATGCCATCTAAGGCAACAGCTGAACCAGTTTGTTCAAGGGAGCTTAATTGGCCAAATGCTTGGGCGGCCATCTTGGATGACCTAGTTTTTGCGGGAAATAACTTCTCCAGAAGTGTTGAATGGATCGGGATGAAATTTGGGAAATGCGATTAGACAGGGCCATTAAGTTTTGTTCAAAGGAAGTTAATACAGAAAAAACATGGCCACTGTGGCCCTATCAAAACTTAGCTTGTTTGGCGGCCATATTGGATTTTTATACCCCGCCAAAAAAATGGGCGAGGTATTATGTAAGGGCAGGCGGGTGGCAGTCTGGGAAAGAAGCCTATCGAAATTTACGATGATCCGAAATCCAAAATGGCTGCCAGTCACCGTCGGCCATCTTAAAAATTGGTTTCCGAGTGATAGCTTCGTTAACGCTTATCGAATTGCTTTGAAACTTCATAGGGTTTTTGGATTAGATCTGGGGAAGAAACTTATCGAAATTGACAATGATCTGAAATCCAAGATGGCCACCAGCCACAGGCAGCCATCTTGAAAATTGGTTTCCGGATGATAACTCCCAGGGCTGGGTATTATGCGCCGTTTGCGGCGCTCTTGTTTATTTGATGGAATTTGAAGCTGAAATTGGTTTTATTATACTTGTACTTGTATGTTTTTGGATATGCAATGTATATGATTATTTCAAATTTGCCATTTTCGAAACTGTCAGAAATAACAGATTGGTGACCATTCTTGGTTTCTTTGCTGGCAAAAACTCCCATACATGTAGTAAAGCAATGGTAAATTGAAAATGTCGCCTCGAGAACCACTGAACCGAATTTGGCAGGACACTTGGAACTTGTTCCTGTTGTGGTTCTGGCCAAACCGTAGCATTTTACATAAAGCTGATGACCTCTCTAGTTGAAATCTTCTGCATGTTCCAGCGGAAATGCGGCTGAGCAATACAGACCCCTTCGGCTCTTGTTAGAAATGCCTTTAAAATCTTCTCTGAAACCATTTGGGGGATCAATTCAAAACTCAAAAATTTTAAATTCATCTATGGCAAGACTGACCCAAGTTTGTTCAGTGGATCTT
Organism: Chaetoderma sp. LZ-2023a; assembly: GCA_034401795.1. NCBI lineage: Eukaryota > Metazoa > Mollusca > Caudofoveata > Chaetodermatida > Chaetodermatidae > Chaetoderma > Chaetoderma sp. LZ-2023a. Next base: position 267,391,615 of record CM067369.1, on the reverse strand, counting down.
GATTGGCCAAATGGTAAGGCAGCCATTTTGGATGGGCTACTTTTCGTGAAAACAACTCCAGACCCGCTGAACGGATCGGCTTTCCTGAATGGTTGCCTTGAAATTGAGATACATGGAATTTATCGGCGAAAGGGTTATGTTAACATTTGCATTTTATTTTTAGCTTTCCCCAAATCAGATTATTTCCACTGTTGTGCTGTTAATACATACTTTGTTTTTTTAATAGTTTTTTACACATCTATTGTTATGTATTATGATACATGTAGGCATCGCATCGTGACACACATCGTGATACGTGTAGGCATCATTATCGTGACACACATTGTGATACATGTAGGCATCGTATCGTGACACACGTCGTGATACATATTGTATCGTAATTTAGGAATCGTTTCCGCCCTAATACATATTGTATCGTAATTTAGGAATCGTTACCGCCCTAATACATTGTAAGATTTCTTACATGTATGTCAGCTATAGAAGCTATTCTACATATACAGAACGTTTATAAATTGTAAATTCACCAAAAGCATACAATTTGCGTACTGTCATGACTGTCTGGCCGTTGCCCAGTTCCTCGTGGAACCTACTACATACATGTACATGTTCAGTCTGTCTTATTTGATTGTATCATGAGCTAACAATTAACCATTTTCACAGAATTGTTTAGCTATTGGAGGGTTCAACTAAGAGCTATAAGTATGATGTTATCATATTGTTGTTCTTTCCTGTAGGTATGAAAACACGACAGACAATGATTTACAGTACTGGGGCCTGGACTACCCACCATTGACAGCATATCACATGTATTTGTGTGGCTATATGTGAGTAGTACAATGCAGCTCATAATTTTAATGTATTAACTCAAAAACCATTTCGTGCAATTTTGAACATGAGGTAAGAGATATTCTGTTCAATATTTTAAACATAATTGCAGCTGTGGGTGGAAGGTGGTGATTGTGGAGTGGGTGGGGGTGAGCTTCATGGTCAGAATTTCGACAAGAATCCATTCTCGTGGCGGTTTGCCCATTGTATTTTCACGAGAATCCATGTGGATTCGGACTGGAGTTCAAGCATAATTTGATAAAATTAGACAAAAAAATTAATGCAATCCAATTATTAGTCAACAATTAACCCTTTATTGGCCTGGGCGCCCAAAAACAGCTCCAGCAGTCTTATTGTGGCATGTCTATGTCCCAGGTTTGCAGCCCAAGAGAAGACTATTTAAAAAAAATTTACCAGTGGAATGACTGCCTCGGTCACCGAGTCGGAATCACCGAGCCATTCTTGCTCGTTAACCGAGTCAGTCATTTCAGTGGTAAATTTTCAAAAATAATCTTATCTTGATTAACAAATGGGACATTACATGTAGCTGAGCAAAAATTTCAATTTTCTTGAACAATTTTGATAATTAAAGGTTTAACATAAATTTATATTGTCAATAACATCAAATAATGTGTAAAATTTCAAAACAGATTCTATGGGTTCTCCTAGAATTTTATGGCAATCCATTTGGATTTTCCCCGATCTTTGGGAAATTCTGACCCTGGGTTTGGTGGGGAGAGGGATTAGACTTTCGCGTCTGTCCATGCATTTGGTTTTCGCTCAATAACTTCACTAATAATGGATAGATTCATTTCAAATTTGGTATGACAACTCCTGATCATACCATGCCATCGATAGAGAGCATGTATCAGCAAAATGTGTCTGATTCACCATAGTTATCGCCCTTGAAATACAATTTCTCAAAAATGTAATAAATAATACAGTTCATATTTGTCAAAAATGCTTATTTCGTTTTCACTCAGTAACTTCACTTATAATGGATAGATTATTTTCAAATTTTTTACGTACAAACTCCTGATGAAATGCCCTCGGTTTCATGCCATCATTTCTCAGGGGCTAATCTGCAGCTCGATAGTTTTGTAGAAAATACAAATGTACATGGAGCACTCGCTTTCTTGTTTTCACATACTACCTAAAATTATGCAAATCTTCAACAAAATTAACCTCGTCTTAGAACCTTTTCTGTTTATGTCTCCCTGCAGTGCGAACTGGATCAAACCAGAATGGGTGGAGTTATTCACATCACGCGGTTACGAGAGCTACCAGCACAAACTATTCATGAGATATTCAGGTGAATCCAATATTCTGTTCTGAAGCCATTCTTTCTGTACATTTACCTACATGTATATACATATTAGATGAGTCTAAAATCTCGCATCTCACAAGCGTCATAGGGAGGCTTATTAATTGATACTCATGTACATGCATCTATAGGAGAATGGTAAAAGCTGGTGCTTTTGGAAGTAACTTTCCTAAATCTAGCTGAATTGGAAGATGTCACTGATCAGTGATCATGCTTTAGCTCTCCCTTTATGTTTTACATGTAGATCTACATATAAGATTATAGATGGATAAACTATATTTTAAAAGGGCTACCGCTATGCTGTAAGGTTCTAGACTATTATAAGGAACATTTTAGTGTTGGTGGCCACATCCACAGACTAAGGTTGCTCTCACCAGCTTCCGGTCCATGTGGCACACCCTCCCAAGCAGTGCAGCATATACTACAAGAGTTGGGTCCTCTCTTAGGTGAACTGCGTAGAACGATATTGTCACAGGCTCTAGCTTTAAATGAGAAACTCGGCCCTGCTGCGCCACTCACCAAAACAGCCGATTTCATCATAGACAGTAATAGTCAATTGTGATTGCAAAGCTAATAATATTTGAACACAGAAGATGACGTATTGGTGTAATGTACTCTTACATTGTTTGTCTCATTGCAGTTCTGCTTGCAGAGATTCCTATCTACATACTGGCTGTAGTTGTATACTTTGGCAGTCGGAATAAGAGCACCGATAAGGAGAAGGTATAGTACAGCTCAAAAATAATTTTTAATGACTCCAAAACAAAGACAGAAAATGTTACTGTAGTTAGCAAGAAATGATCAGTTCAATATTATGAATTTGCCTTAGGCAAGCGCTAATCCCATTATGTTCAAAATATTGAACAGTACGCTTGACTTTGTTTAAACATTTTAAAGTTATTTTTCAGACGTACTTGATAGTATTATAGCTGGAATATTGATAGATCTATATAATGACATAAATAAATTACATGTACACACAAAATATTTCACAATGGTGAAAAGTTTGAAAAGATTTGACTGAAGGTCGGTGTTACATACACATGTTATATAACAGATATGATGGCATTTTAAAGTAACATTATTTTAGGACAATGACAACTGCTTCATAAAATGTGATGCTGTTTATGCTTTACTCATACTCTGCTTCATTAACCCTTTAACCATAAAATTTGTTCAATAAAATTGTAATTTTCTCATAGAAAATGTCCATTGGCTGGCCAAGAGAAGACTATTTTTGAAAATTTACCACTGGAATGACTGGCTCGGTTATCGAGCCAGTCATACCAGTCATAAATTTTCAAAAATAATCTTTTCTTGGTCTGCAAATGGACATTTCTCAAGACCAAGTTCTGCAGAAGCCGTTTTTAGCTGATACATATATGTGTGTTAAATGGATAAGAACAAAGAGAATTATTTAAATATTGATATAATATATGTATACATTGAGGCATAGCAATTCCCATGTCTCATAGTCAAGGCCATCGTACTAACATACATCCACTGACATAGCTACGCTGTTCGAGGCCGTACTTGCAGATCTGTGATTTCTCGCTATGTGAAGTAACATTGCGCCAGTGGGCTGGAGGTAGCCAATCAGATTTCTGCCTACTTCACGCAATAGGCGAGACTTCGTCTGGTGACCTAATTTACAATACAAAAACAATGGCGGCCGCGACGCTGTTGAACTGGAAAGAGACAAAGTTTGCAATAGTTTTGCTCTAAACAAGTTATTTGAGGAACAGAAAATGTGTAGATTGGTCTTCGGTAACAAAAACCGCTAGTTTGGTTTACGCACATGTGTAAATTTGTCTACTTCCTGATTTCTTATCGAGCAATCTCATTGGTGCATGTGGACTGACCCCAGCTCATTAATATGTATGAAGCTTTGTGAACTTAGCACAAACATCAAAGGCGTGCAAGCATGGTACTCGATACAGGAACGTAGTGGGAGGGCGAGGATCGTGCAATAGGACGATAAGCCAAGGCAAGAAGACAGACACAAATGTTGTTGAATATTTTGAAACTAATTTTACAGGAACATATAAATAATTTGTTATAGCTTGTCTGTGAGGGCTAAAGAGTTAATTGTTAAGATTTGTCAAGAACATTAAAATGTTTGCTTTTGAAATGTTGTCCGTTTGCAGACCAAGAGAAGACCATTAGAATGACTGGATCGGGTATTGAGTGAGCCACTCAATCTGGTGGTAAAATTACACGAATAGTCTTCTCTTGTCCTGCTAATGGGCATTCGTCATGACTACTGAAAGGCTGGTTATGGCCGACTTGACCATGAATTTGGAGCGGTTAATGTCACTACTGTTTCAGATGATATTTTCCAAGCTTATTTTGTGACTTTGTATTTAAATGGGGGTGTCACAAATGAGGTTTGATCTATTGAATATTAAGTATGTTTTCTTAATTCAGTAAAACCAAGGCTTTAGATTTACCTCTTTCACATCAAGAGTATACTTACCTCCCTAATACTTTTGATATTGCTAAATATCGGCTTTCACTCAATAAACACTCAGATTAAAACAGTTAGGTGCCCCTACTGGGCAGGGAGTCAGAGCGTAGTCTGGCGGATGCCAGCCCCACCACCGCGCATGCGCAGACTAGCACTTCCTCTTTGCTAATTTATTGGCAGAGAGTCTACACATGTTTTTGTGCTAGAGCTTTTCTTGACTCAATTCTTAGTATTTTTGTGTAAATTTGGAAGTGTTTATCCCTGATAAAGATGGCAGGAAGGATGACTTCGCCAGAGAAGGGCCCAGGACCTTTAAATCAGGTGACTTCTAGTAAAATTAGCGAGTTTTGTCCCCGGTGTAATGTGTTTCCGGGACTCGCGGTTACCGTGATAAGCGCCTTGTTTAGTTGGTTTATTTCAACTAGGTGCTATATAATACTAATCTCTCTTTGTGTTTATGTCCGCAGGTCTGTGTGACGATATGTAATGGACATCACATCAGCAGAGGGTTTGTTTCTCTCCACCATGGTGCCATTTCCTACTAATACTGTTAGGTTATCTAACCAAAAATTGTATGTCCAGTGAGTTGGAGGCCTAGTATAAAGGTCTTCTCACTTTGCCCTCTTGATCCAATTCCTTCCCCTAGAGGTGGAGAGAATTAAGAGGCGTTCAGTTGGTGGAGTGCTCCAGTTCATCACGTTGGATGGTTTGTCTATACAAAGTGTCAGGTATCTAATTATTGATATGAGGTGATGTTAATTATTTAGAGAGGAAAGGGAGATAATTAACAGTATTTGCCATTGTTATCAGTATATATCTGATGGTTGTGTAGTCGAAATGTCCATTCTGCACATGTTCTGGTTAGGGATACAATTCGTCCTTGCACTTGGATGTTTGTTGGGGATCGATTTTTTCCTGTCATAGGATTAATGACGTCATAATCAGCCTTGCTCTTTATTAACAATTAAAGTTGTCCGAAGCTGGTTTTCTGATGAATATTGATCTTTATGATCATTTCCTTCTCTTGAGTTGGTGAGTTTCTGAGCTTAACTAGATTGCTCATACTCCTCATCTTTTGCCCAGTTTCAGAGACCTGGTTGTGCGTCCTGTGGACGGTTTTTGAAGGACAAGTTTGTGCCTCATCTCTGTTATCAGTGTAGCCCCTGTGGTCCCTTGCTTAATTGCGAGATATGTAAGCACTGGGGGGGCGAGCTAATGTCCGAATTCTTGTGCTTGCAGGCGAAGGACAAGGTGGTGGAGGAGGAGAAGAAGAAGCAGAAAAGAGAGGGTGTGAGTAAAAAGGGTAAGAGGAAGGCCTCGTCCGCGGTGGACATGGAGGCCTTCCGGACCGAGATGTTGGGAGAGATGAGGAGGACAATAAAGGATTTGGTTCCCGAGTTGCTTCGTGGCATGCTTCCTGGACCAAATCCTTTGCTGTCCTCATCATCTGCTTCGGAGCAGGTAATCCCCACCTCTGAATCACCTTTCCTTAGTACGCTTCCGTTGTTCGAAGATTCAGAGGTGGCCCCATTAGAGGGGGCGTTCCACGACCCTGGCAGCAGGCTTAGTGCCGCGCCGAATAGGGACCGTGGACGGTTGTCGCTGGAACCCGCGGGCTGCTTATCAGTCCAGGGGTATCTGCACGCCGCGGGTGCCAGTACCTCCTATGGCACCTTCCCTGGCCAGTCCGGGTTAGCTCTCTTTGCTGACCCGGAGTCTAATCTGTCTGGCCAGGAGGATGAGGATTACCTGTTGGGGTCGCCGTCTGAGGACGTGGCCATGGATTATGACGTCTGTGCACCCCTCGCGGGGAATACAGGCGACTTATTCCACGGTTCTACTCACGCAGGGGTAGAATCCACGGTTCAGACGGTGGCCCTGGGTGCTGAGGGCCAGCGTTACCGCATACCTCGGCTAGCCGAGAGTGTCGCTGGTGCTGGCCGGGGCCGGGGCCGTGGTGGGGCGGTATGTGCCCCGCGCTCTACCACGGCGCCTGCTCCTGGTCAAGCCAGTGAGATTAGCATGCCGGTGTTGTCAGGCCCGCATGCTCTCCCTGGCTTGCCAGGGATATCAGCGTATCCGCCGTCAAGCTCTGTTGCTTGCGCTCAGGAGGAAGACGAAGGCCCCCGTCTTGTAGAGCGCTCGCAGCTAGCCACGGAGGAGGATTGGTCTGACGCTTGCCAGTGGTTGGTGAGTGTTAGACCAGATCTGCCCGTGGAGCAGTCGGCTAGCCAGCGTGATCACAGGCCGTGGTTAGCTGGTAAGCCTACTGCTAACGCTATGCCTTCTCTGCCACTGGCAGAGCATGTCGTTGACATGTTCGAGGCGGCGGAGACGTCCATTAAGTCGAGTGGACGTCTCGCGAAGGTCCCGCGCGAGATGGCCAGACGTTGCCGCATCGTGCCCCTGGATTACCAGCGGTACGGTGTGGTACCTAAGCCGAGCGTGGATGACCGCGCGGCTTTGGGTGAGGATGCGCGGCCAGGCTCCCGTTCTGACACGGGAGTCTTGTGTTCGAACGCGTTGCGTTCAGCAAATACCGCGTTGCGTGATGCGGAGGAGAGTGGGAGGGCTTCGATTGCCGCTCTGTCCCACGTCTCCCAGCTGTTACAAGGGTTAGTAACAGCATCCGCATCGCGCCAGCCAAGTCCGGTCACAGTCCAGCGAGCCATCCAGGATGGTATCAACCTGGCTCTGGACTGTATGACGCGGGCGGTGACCAGGAGTGTCCGGGCAAGGCGCACATTTGCCTTGGACAATCTGTGCCCGTCCCAGGACCTGTACAATAGGCTACTGCGTACGCCTATGACAGGTCCTGGTCTCTTTGGAGGTGAGGGATGTAGGCACCTCCAGGAGACGGTTACTCTGGTAAATAACCAGAGGGCGCTGCGCGAGCAGTTTGAGGTGCTTCGTCGTGCTAACGTTCGCGCCGCACCCCCTGCGTATCGTCCCCTGCAGGCTCGAGGTGGTGGTGGCCAGGTCAGAGGCCAACCACCATCGCAGCGTCGGCCTCGGCCGCGTGCGATTCGGCCAGCAGCGAGGGGGACGCAGGCTCCTCAGGCGCAGTCAGCCAGGCAGCCGAGGTGCGCGCGGTGCTGGTCGTGGCGCGCGAGGATCTGGGCGTGGTAATCGTTCCTGATGGGACGGTTACCGCGGTGAGAACCGCTCCAGTGTTTCTGGCAAAGGAGACAGTGCCGCTCTTGCACTCCTTATGTCCACCTCTATCCCTAGGTGGACCGGTGGGAGGCCGGCTAGTCGACCACATGCAAGAGTGGGAACGGTTAACTCAGGACCGTTTAGTCTTGCGATGGCTTTCAGTCGGGTATCATCCCGATTGGATGACAGGCCCGCCATCGCGACTGTCTCTAGTGCCGATCTGGACTCCAAATCCGAGAGATCCAGAGCAAAGGTTGTGTATCGAGGAGGAAATAAATTCCCTCATACAAAAAGGAGCTATTCAGCCGGCACAAAGGTGTCCGGGCTTCTATTCAACCCTGTTCTTAGTAACAAAAAACACGGGAGGGTGGAGACCAATTCTCAACCTCAAGCCATTGAACAAGTTCATAGAGACGCCCAGTTTCAAGATGGAGACTGTGCGCTCGGTGTTGGCGGGGTTAGAGAGGGGAATGTGGACAGCGTCGATAGATTTGAAGGACGCTTATTTCCACATCCCCATACACAGGAGTTTCCGTCGCTTCCTGAGATTTGCATTCCAGGGCAGACAGTGGGAATTCAGGGTGTTACCCTTCGGAAGTTCCACGGCTCCTCTGGTTTTCACCCGTGTGGTTCTTGTGATCACCGCATACCTCCGCAGGAGAAGCATAGCAGTCCACACGTACATAGACGACTGGCTTTTGAAAGCGCACACCCAGGAAAGTTTATCGGCCAGTCTGGAGGTTGTTTTGAAGACTCTCACAGACTTGGGCTGGATGATCAATTTCCCAAAATCAGAGCTGACTCCATCCCAGAAGTTTGTTTACCTGGGGATGTTCTTCGATCTAGAGACAGGATATGTTTTTCCTACTCAGGAGAGAGTTCAGAAACTCATCTCATTAATTCAGTCAGTGTGCGACAGTCGTCATGTCCTGGCACGGGTTTACTTGAGAATGCTGGGGTTGATGGTTTCATTGGAACCAGTCATTCCTCAGGCCGCCTTACGCAGACGGCCGATCCAGTTATTTCTCATGACACAATGGACCCAGAGTACAGGTTCGCTGGACTCGAACGTGTCAGTGTTGGCGCCTCTGATTCATCACCTGCAATGGTGGTTGGACACAGAGAATCTCTTGGTGGGGGTTATGCTAACCCCTCCCCACCCTCAGGTGACTGTATACAGATGCATTGATGGAGGGCTGGGGAGCTTGCCTGGAAGAATCCACGATATCAGGGCTTTGGAATCTGGAACAGTCAAAGGAACATATAAATCTACTGGAGCTAAGAGCAGTAGTCCTGGGCCTGGAACATTTCTTACAGAAAGTTCAGGGCAAGATTGTTCTTATTCGTTCAGACAACTCAACAGTTGTGACTTACATAAACCGCCAGGGCGGAACGAAGTCGCCCAGTCTCTGTATGATGACATGGAGACTGCTTTGTTGGTGCCTGGATCACCAGATTACCTTGAAAGCAGTTCATATTCCGGGAAGGTTAAATCTGCTAGCAGACTCATTGAGCCGAAGGATGAGTGTTTTACCCACGGAATGGCAACTAAATCAATGTGTGGCGGATCGTCTGTTCGACCATTGGGGGAAACCCAACATCGATTTGTTCGCAACGAAGAAGAATGCGAAGATGACGACGTACGTCTCTCCGATTCCGGATCCAAGCGCTTTCGCAACAGATGCGTTAGCTATCAGCTGGGGGAGAATGTATGCATACGCATTCCCTCCAGCAATCCTGATTCCAAAAATTCTTCAGAAAATCAGACAAGAGGAATGCCAAGTGCTTCTGATCGCCCTGGATTGGCCAAGCCGATCATGGTATACGGATCTGCTGGACCTTCTGGTCTGCAATCCGGTTCCTCTGCCTCTGATGGACGATATTATCTTCCAGGGCAAGGCCCTTCACAACAATCCGTCAATGTTCAGATTGACTGCGTGGATGTTGTCAAGGAATCTAGAAGTAAGGAGGGCTTTTCTGAGCAAGCAGCCATGTTTATGGCCAAAGCCAGGAGGGGGTCAACCTCCAGAGCATATAATTATAAGATCAACAGATTTGCAGAATGGTGCTCAAAAAGATGTATTGATCCAATAGATTCATCTATTCAGGTAGTAGCTGATTTCCTCTGTCACCTGTATGATGCCTATAGCCTCAAGCCTAACTCTATTGCTGGTTATAAGTCAGCTTTAATGTCTGTTATTCCTTGCTTGGCTAAGAGGGGAAGTGATGAAGTAAATACATTAAATGTATTAATTAAAGGCATGGGCAATCTAAGACCAAGGAATCCCCCTGTGATTCCGTCTTGGAGTTTATCGCTAGTGCTTCAAGTACTAGGTGATAAGCCTTTTGAACCACTTAGTTCCATTTCTATGAAACTATTAACACTGAAGACTGTGTTTTTAATTGCTGCGGCCTCGGCTAGGCGTAGAAGTGAAATTCATGCCTTATCAGCCGAGGATGACCGTTTTGTGGTTTCAGGGGAAGGCCTTAAGCTGCTACCTAAGATTAATTTCTTGGCTAAGAATCAGTCGTTGAAATATCCAGGTCAACCTATTGTTTTGCCTGCTTTAACTAGATATGATCCTAATTCTAAAGCATGGTGTCCCGTCCGGGCGCTTCTCCGGTACAAACAACGTACATCGGAGTGGCGCACCGACCAGTCGGCGTTATGGTTGTCATATATTGAACCCCATGGCAGGGCTTCTAAGGACACCATTTCCAGGTGGATTGTAGAATGCATTCAGTTTTGTCATAAATCCGCCACCGGGAAGCAGGTTGACGTGGCCAAGGCTCACAGTGTCCGCGGCGTAGTGACATCCACTGCCCTATTTAATGGGGTCCCTGTGGATGATATTATGTCGGTGGCTCAGTGGCACTGTGAGTCAAGTTTTACAGACCATTATCTCCGTGACACCTCTAATCCTCTCGCCTTGTCGATTTTGAAAAAATAACTAGGCTTATATTTTTGATGGGGTTTCCTCATTGCTTATATATTTCACAATTAATTTATGGAAACAACCACTTTTTTGGGACTGCATCGTTCTTCACCAATGGGAAGAGGATGTCAGCAGCCATTTCAACAAGGTCAGTCTTGTGCATGGGTTGTCCATTGTTGATTGTCTTGTCACGTTACCCGTTATTAATATGATGATGGTTTTGTGTATTTATGTGGTTCATTGTTGAGAGTATACGAAAATGGGGTTTTTTCGTCTCTGTCCTGTAGTACATGGCACTTGTACGTAGAGAGCGTATAGGACATTGAGGTCATTCGACTCTTCCTCTCAGGAAGGAGGGGGGGGAGCGCATATGACATTCGGTCATCTCTCATACATCGGTGGTGTTATCCGATGGTTAGTCAAATCCTGACTGTTTTTCATACAGTTTCAGAAGTTTAAGTGCCTTAAACGCAGAAAAGCGTATAGGGATGAGCTGGTCTTTTGACCTCGCCTCCCTCCCGCCGAATTCACTGTCGAATTCTGGCAATATCAAAAGTATTAGGGAGGTAAGTATACTCTTGATGTGAAATAAACGAAATCAAGGATTTCTTTTTTCACGAGAGAGTTGATACTTACCTCCCTAGATACGGACCCGGCCTCTCCACCCCACAGAGGCTCGGTCTTCAGGCTCTTAATAGTTGCATGTGTATCAGCCAATAAATTAGTCAGAGGAAGTGCTAGTCTGCGCATGCGTGGTGGTGGGGCTGGCATCCGCCAGACTACGCTCTGACTCCCTGCCCAGTAGGGGCACCTAACTGTTTTAATCTGAGTGTTTATTGAGTGAAAGCCGATATTTAGCAATATCAAAAGTATTAGGGAGGTAAGTATCAACTCTCTCGTGAAAAAAGAAATCCTTGATTTCGTTTAATTTGGGCACACCACCTGTTTGGTCCGTGATCCATCAATGCTCCTAGAAACTAGAGAATTTTGAAATCGGAGAGATTGATTTTGAACCACAGCATCCATCTCTGAGTATTTAATTGACTGTAAATCAGTTAATTGGTGTTCATACAGTAGCAGCCAGTAGTATTTGAATTTGGGCTCACTAATATGGGCAGATTTCATTGGGCATGACTTGTAGTGTCATAGCTAAGGGGTAATCTAAAGCCCTGGATACAGTTTATAACACTATAATCTTTATCATTATGGTGGAACACAATTATTATCGCTTTGAAACATTAAGATGCAAAAAGTCCTTGCATGTTACAACATAATCTGATGAATATCTTGAAATTAATTTCCATTTATCTAGAGATTTTTAGTTTCTAACTACGTGTAAATGATTGTCACCCTAGACAGCAATACATGGACATGTCTGATTGAAATGATGAGTGTTCATAGTCAAGATGTTTAATAATTGTTGTTCTAATTTTGTTCTTCCAGCTTGTGTCGGTCCTGTGTGTTCTTCTCTATCCAGGCTTGATGCTTATTGACCACGGTCACTTCCAGTATCCTTCCTAACTCGCATTTTGTTTACTGCCAAGATTCGTCAAGAAAATCAAATATTTCCTTTTTGAATATCCATTTAGGTATTTACAAGGCAATAGAAGACTATTTTTGAAAATTTCCCACTTGAATGACTGACTCGATGACTGAGCCAGTCATTCCATTTTAAATTTTCAAAAACTCTTTTATTGGCCTGCAAGTGATTATTTCTCAAGAACTCTGTAGAGGATGCTTTAGCCGGCTTAACCATCACCGCATTATCGACTAGTAAGGAATATGAAAGGAATACATGTACCAAACAAATGCGCACATTCTCTTGACCAGTCAAATAGCATAATTTGATCATGTGACTTCAGTGATGTGATTGTTTTCTTCCTTAACGCCTCACATATACAATACTGTTAGTTTGGGTCTGACATTATGGGCAGTTATATTTCTCAGCCGGAAATCTGAGCTACTAGGAGCTGTAGCATTCTGTCTGGCTCTGAATTACAAACAGATGGAGCTTTACCATGCTATGCCATTCTTCTGCTACCTGCTAGGCACGTGTCTGTTCAACAAGAAACAATACAGGTACATTTGTACTGCAATATTGTAATTATTTCTCTGGGGTGGCGTTAAAAAGTCAAACAGTCACAGTGATTTGTAATTCTACGTCAAATAATACTTACCAGATGTACTATTATGATAATGTCTATTATCCAGTCTATCTCAAAATAAACAATTAAAAACTCCACACTCCATGGTCCTGCCCATACTGTGTCCGGGAATTACCATAGCCCCAGGTACCGAGTCAATTCCCAATCACAGACAGATTCGTCTATTTTGCTGACTTGTTAAGTCACATGTTTTTTCTAAGCTCGATTTAAGCTAATTCTAGCAGATTTAAGCGTACTTTCGTGTTTTCATCGCTGGCTTCATGGAAGGAAAGGGAACGTCATCACCGGGGCAGGTTGTATCAATCTAGAATTTATACATTCGTACCGTAATGACTGACTAAAATTTTGTTACATTGGCACATTATTTTAAAATGGTAGCCATTGTTGGAGTCGCTCCGTTACCCATTAACTGTTTAATCTTATCCGGGTACTCGGTTAATTTCTCTTGCGACTCGGTTCCTTCCAAGATGGATATGCCCGTAGCCAAGATGGCGGTGCCCATGATTAACGTTTTGTTTTGACTTGGCGTGTCTATGCACTTTGTTTTATGCCGATCTTTAGCTCTCGCTTCTTGACGAGGGTGTTTGTAGCGATCGGTATGTATTTCTTGGCTATTTTAACGTTATTTAATTTCCAAGTCGTGTTTATAAAATTTTCACTCTAAAACGTTTCAAATATTTCCTGCCTAAAGACTTGATTATCATTAATCTAAGAGAAAGTTAATGTTTCTAAGTAATTTTAAGTTACAATCAAGTCAATTTTGCATGTTGCTCATCATCGTATGTCATGTGCAGCGTTTTAATTCTTACTCTATACGCAGAAGGCGAAAGGTCAGGACACGCTGTGTCAAAGTTGCAACCGGTTCATGAAGCGTAAGTTTTCTAGACATCACTGCGTGGCTTGCGCGAAGTGCAAGGTTGGGAGTCCTTGCGATGTGTGTGCTAAGTGGTCGTCGGAGTTGGTGGCGGAGTTTGATCGTGATCGGTGCACACGTTTCGAGAGGATCGCGAGGGACAAGGCAGCCAAAGTGGATCAGGTGTCAGTTAAAGGTATGGAAGAACGTCTGAATGAGCGCATGGACTCGGCATTGGGTGTATGGTCAGCCCAATTCAAGGCGATGTTCGAGTCTTTCCAGTCCACGGTTCCGGCGATGCAGGCTGGTGCAGGGCAACCTATCGGTGGTCCAGCTAGTTCTGTGGAGGAACGACCACCTGTCCTTCCTCCTGGTTTAGCTCAAGAGCCGACGGCGGAGGAAGATCTTCTGATGGAAGATTCCGGCATGCCGGATCTTTCGCAGATGGCAGGACCGAGTTCGTCCCAAGGGTCTCCCTCGGGTTTTGTACGGGTCTGCCAGCAGGGTGGTGATGTCGACGTTCTGTCGGGCATCTTCCACCCGGACTTCGCTCAACCCGTGCTGCCGATGGAGCTGTGTTTTGCGGTTCGTGTCGGCATCTCGGCGCCGGTAAGCACGGCTCCTCTCAGAGTTCCGTCGCCTGCCGTAGTAACGGCGGCTGTAGTCCCGGCTACCGTGTTGGAGCCGATGGACTGCGGTGAATCCATGTCCGGCGATTCGCTGGTTACCGGAGCGGTGAATCCATGTCCGGCGATTCGCTGGTTACCGGAGCTGCAAGTAGTCGGGCTATAGACTCAGTTCATGTTGAAAGACGTGTGGTCCATGGTTCTCAGCATGGGTCGTCGGTGACCTACTCATCCAAGGGTGAGGAGGATGAGAATGGTAGTCCATTAATGGATGAATCCTCATTTTGCACCGAAGCTGAATGGGTGCAGGTCCTTGGATGGATGTCCGACCATCTCTGGTTGGCATTGGATCAAGGATCTCGGCGAGATCCGGCGATGGAGCGGATGTCAGAGTGAGCGGCTAGCGCTCTGTCAAGTGGCTCTTCCGCCATGCCGACGCTCCCCTTGAACACGCAGACTTCCGACATGTTGGAAGTTGCGGTGTATCGTCTGGTTCAGCCAGATTATTTGCTGCCCAAGGCCCCTAAGGGGATAAGGAGTAAGGTCCGCTTTCCAGAGCAGGCCTACCATCAATATGACCGGGTTCCTCGGCTTTCCGTCGGGAGAGAGAGGCATTGAAATGGCCGTTGGCTGGTAAATCTAACGATTGTTCCTGTCCCTTGGTTTCCCAGGCCAATAAGGTTCCTTTTAATGAGTTAACGCTCATTGAGGATGCGGCACGAGCGGCCATGGCTGCACTCTTGCACGGTTGTACCATCCTGCAGGGTATGCTGACCTGCGTGGCGGAAGGTGGGGAAGTGTGCCAGAGGCTGCTCCTGAGCTGTCCGGGACACCATGTGCTTATCCCAGGATTGCCTGGCTAAGGTGATCACTAGATCATTGGCGGAACAGAGGAGAATGGTTCTCGATTGCGTACAACCAGGACCTGAGATGAGGGCTGCGTTGTCTTCTGCGCCCTTCATTGGTCCAGGCTTGTTCGGCGGCTCGGCACGGCAAGCCTTATCCAAGGTTGTGTCAATGGTTGCAGAGCAAGAAGTGGTCGGCAAGTCGTGGTTGCCCTGTTGGTGGGGCTTAGAATACACCTTCCGTATCCTCTGCGTGTCGTAAGAGGCGACTAAAGGAGGTACGGGTGAGGTAACCCTGACAGAAACCTCGAGTGCTGAAGACGGAGGTTCCAGGCCGCACGGCACACTAATAAACCATGGATCCACGTACTTAACGCATATGATCATGTCGATAGTCACTTACAGGACTGGCGGTATGATCAGCGAACGAAAAGAAGAAGGCAAGTCGTGGAAGTCGACGAAGAGGACTCAGCCGCAGCAGTCCTATAAGCAGCATCGGCAGGAGCAACAGAGGCAGCTCCAGAGATCGCCCTTCCGTCCTTCTGGCCGTGATGCTCACAGGAGGACAGGAAGGGTGACGGGTCGGATTGCGGTGGCTATCGTAAGGATGGCCGTGGCAGCGGTCCCGGACCGTCATATTCCAAGAAACCGCGGGGTGGCTGTGGAGGACGGGTTTCCAGCGGGATCCGTTCCGGTGACGTCAGGAACGAAGGGAGTCGAGAATCTTCACCCAAGCGAATTAGCGTCTTATCGTGCAATATCGACCACGAGCTGTGTGCAGATTCCTACCGTCAGAGGCAGACTTCAACTGTTCTCAAACCACTGGGAACAGGTGGTGCAAGATTGTTTAGTCTGCCAATGGTTAAGAAACGGCTACGAACCGGACTGGCTCATCCGTCAATCATTAGTCCAGTTAACATCGACTCCAGTATAGACTCCCGTTCCATGGGAATCCGATCGTCTAGTTGCCATTTACTCAGAAATCGAAGATCTTCAGTGGAAGAACGCGATTTATCTAGTCCGCAATCAGTCCTCCCTAGGCTTCTATTCAATGATGTTCCTCGTTCCGTAATGTACCGGAGGTTGGAGACCAATTCTCAATCTCAAACCGGTGAACAAATTTTCTTTCTCCAAAGTTTCATATGAAGGCTGTAGCAGCGGTGATGACAGGGCTGAGAAAAGGCATGTGGGCAGTATCAATAGATCTGAAGGATGCATAGTTTCATATTCCAATGTCAATTCCTTTTCAGAAATACCTTCGCTTTGCATTCCAAGACAATTTTTGGGAATTCAACGCGCTTCCGTTCGGTCTGACCGCAGTCCCGAGGGTCTTCACCAAAATGGTTCTCACCATGACTTCTTATCTTTGCTGGAGAAACATAGCTGTTCACACTTACATAGACGACTGGTTGCTAAAGGCGGGGAATCCAGTCACTCTGCGCAACAATCTTCAGGTAGTCCTAGCCTTACTAAAGGACCTTGGATGGATTGTGAATCTAGAGAAATCAAAATTGACTCCATCCCAAGAGTTTGTTTATCTGGGAATATTTTTCGATCTCGGGGATGGTGTAGCTTTTCCGGCGGAGAGCAGAGTCAAGAGTTTGATTGCAGTACTGGAGTCAGTTTCTCTAGGAGCTTTTCTGACGACGCGCCAATTTCTCAGAATACTGGGTTTACTAGTTTCTCTGGAGAAAGTGGTTCCTTTTGCGGCACTCAGGCGCAGACCGATTCAGATGTATCTAATGTCATTCTGGTCCCAGATAACGGATCCGTTGTCTCTGAGAATTCCAGTAAAAGAACCATTGATATACCATCTTCAGTGGTGGTTATCAGAACAGAATCTCCTGCGAGGTGTTCCTCTCCAACCTCAACCGCAGATGTCCATCTTCACAGATGCATCGACGACGGGTGGGGGAGCGGTAGTCAGTGTCAGAGGAATGGGATCGGACCAATGCGCAGAAACACATCAATATTCTCGAATTATTAGCGGTGGAATTAGCACTTCGAAAATTTGAGAGCTTAATCCGATACAAGATTGTCCTAGTAAGGACAGACAACTCAACAGTGGTGTCTTATTTGAACCGCCAGGGCGGGACAAGATCACTGGAGTTGTGTATGATCTTCTTCTTTTCGATTGCGAGTATCACACTTGGAGAGCCGTTCTCAAGATGAAATCTGTGGTTTTCTGCAGTTCTTCCACAGGCCCATACAGCTTTTCAAGAAAGGAGGTTGACAAAGGCCAGATCTCTTCTCTCAGCAGCTGATACGTACTGCAACATTGAAGTATGTGCTCTGTGGTCTGTTCTGCTTCTCCACAAGGACAAGCGGGCGATGTCGTAAGGTGGAACCGCCTGTACATGTGTTGGTTTAGTCTGTTATGTCCAGTTCTGAGACGAAAAATGGTTACTTGCTCTGGCCTCGAGAGATGATGGTAGGCATCTTCTGACTGAGGTGTTCTATAGAGTGACTTGATGATAGTCTTCATCTCTGTATGCGTAACCATGTTTTCTGTCTGATTCTCTTCTGCACCCACCTTTGCCATCTTGTCTGCTTCCTCATTTCCTTGGACTCCACAGTGTGAGGGGATCCACTGCAATGCTATCCGAAAGCATTTGATGGTTTGTAGTGCTTCTTCAAGTTGTGGCAGCTTACCTTTGGTGATAGCCTCAAGGACGGAGCGGGCATCAGATAAAAAGACAATCTGTGCAATAGGGTCTGCTGTTCTGCTGATGGTATTAGCTGCATGGACCAGTGCTTCGACTTCAGCTCTGTAGTTTGTGCAGTGTTTGCCTGTCAGTATTGCAGCTGACTCATGTTGTCCGTTTGGATACTGTATGTGCAGTCCGGCACCTCCGCTCCTAATTGCATCTTTGGCTGATCCATCTGTGTAGATCCTTATCCATGTCTCCTGAGGGTACATTTCTTCCAGCATGGCTAGGGTCAGGGCCTTCTTGCTCACATCACTGTGTTCATCTTTGGTTGTGAGATGAGGTACTGTGGTGCGAATAGCTATGCTCTCTAGTTTGTTTTCCCAGGGTGGAGGATCAAGGGTGTGGTTTGGGTCTTCTATTTGTGCTGGATCTATTTGCGATGAAAGGAAATGCAAAGATGGTCACATATGTGTCACCGATCACAGACCCGCTAGCCTTAGCAGTAGATGCACTGGCGATAAGTTGGAAGGGAATGTACGCTTACGCGTATCCTCCAACAATTCTTATCCCAAAAGTTCTGACAAAAATAAGCGAGGGCTCATGCCAAGTACTACTGATCGCGCCTCATTGGCCAGGCCGATCATGGTTTACGGATCTGCTGGACCTTCTGGTCTGCAATCCAATCCCTCTTCCAGACAGAAGGGATCTGATTTTTCAGAACAAAGGTCTGTATCTTCATGACAGACCAGAGATGTTCCAATTGACTGCATTGATGTTATCAAGCAGCGAGAAATTGACGGTGGCTTTTCTGAGTAAGCAGCGAAGTTTGTCGCTTCAGCCAGAAGGAGGTCAACTAGCAGAACATATAATTATAGAATCAACAAATTTGCAGAGTGGTGTAAGGGAAGAAATATTGATCCCGTTTCTGCATCTGTTTAACACTTAGTAGATTTTATCTGTCATTTGTACGATGTTGACAAATGTGTGCCTTCAACCAGCTCAGCCTATAAGTCTGCATTAGCTTCAGTCATTCCCAGTCTCACGGTTGAAGGAGTGGAGAATGACACTTTGAATGAAGTTATCAAAGGAATGAGCAATCTGCGACCTAAACAGCCAATTCCTATCCCAGCATGGAATTTATCTCTTGTTCTACAGGTTTTCGGGCATGCTCCCTTTGAACCAATTAGATCTAGAGATATTAAACTGTTAACTATTAAGTCAGTTTTCTTGGTTGCAGCAGCATCGGCGAGGAGGAGAAGGGAAATTCATGCGTTTTCTGCCGAACAAGACCATTGTGTAAATACGGGTGAAGGTTTAGTGTCCTGTCAGATGTGTGAAGACGTATAAGAAATGTACTGAGGAGTGGAGAGATGACCCGAAATCTCTGTGGTTGTGTCTCAAAACTCCTCATCTTCGCGCATCGATAGACACAATTTCTCGTTGGATAGTCGATGCTATTAAAATGTTGGATAAAATCGCAACTGGAAAGCCGATTGATCGTGCAAACGGCCATCAAGTCTGAGCATTAGCAGCATCATCGGCCCTTTATAAGGGTGTCTCATTAGAGGAGGTGATGTCTGCAGCACAGTGGCATGCCGAGTCGTGATTTACTGATTTCTACCTTCGCGATATCTCCAGCGCACTTAATCTGGTAGCCATAGCCAGTTTGTCGTATCTCAGTTAGGCCACATCCGACCATTCTTAACACATACTTGGTAAGGTTCTTCCACAGGCACTGACACAGGTGATACATATGGACTGTGAACGACCGTGGAATGGGCGAAGCTCCTGCGATGATCAAGAAAGACCAAACACTCCAGAATGGTGAGTATTTCCTAGTTTAAGTGACTAATAATATTATTCTTTCACTTACACAAATATAAGACGAATCTGACTGGTTGGGATTTGACTCGGTACCTAGAGGCTAATGGTAATTCCCAGACACAGTATGGGCAGGACCATGGAGAGTACGGAGTTTTAATTCTTTATTTTGAGCTAGACTAGATAGTAGGCATTATCATAATAGTACATCTGGTAAGTATTAACAATTCTTGTAGAAACAAAAGCGAATGCTTTTTTGATTCATTCTGATACTTTTCATCTCTCTACTGTTCCATGATAATATGTGATAATTTAGCTCATCATTTCCCTTGAGATTTATCAAGAAACATCTTTGCTTATTGAATGTTCATTTGTAGGCCAAGGTAAGGTTATTTTTACGAATTTATTACTGGAATGGCTGGCTCAGTTATATTGCCAGCCATTGAAGAGGTCGAAATAAGGCCTTTTTACATACACAATGTAATTTAAAGAACGACTGGTCCCATGTTTATTTCTAACCCTGTGTGCACAGGTTGCGTGTACTTTTAGGACTGATACATGTACATGTATGCTATGATGTCAAGTGCGTGTAGATAATTTGATATGCGGGTAAAATACCAATGTTTGATGCAGTGTGCATGCAGATTAGATTTCTTCATTCTAACCCTGCTTTCCAGTGCTAAAACTTCAACATTAGTCTTCAGTTTGGTTTGCAAATTGACATTTCACTGGAGAGGCTGGTTCTATTGAATTCTTTCAAAGTAATTTGTTGCTTAGATTGTTTTTTCCAGTCAAATTTGTTTCAAAATGTTTAACAGCTTACTGTGTGATTTAGATTGCGTTGTAATTGATGTTCTTGTAGGTTTAGCTATCCACACAAGGTGGTCCTGACCGTACCAGAAATGTATGTGTACTAGCAAGATGCACTAAGTGCCTGTATTTATCATTCTGTTACAGATTATTACGCTTTCTGAAACTAGTGACCATTGTCCTCCTCACATTTACCATCTGCTGGTGGCCATTTATCAAGACACACAGAATAGAAACAGTACTACAAATTATACGCAGGCTATTTCCTTTTGCTCGCGGACTTTATGAGGTGAGCTTACATGTGTTTATTGTTAATAGCTTTCGTATTCAGATTTCTCATTGTAATGTATGTTTCATTTGACTATTTCCTAGGGGTGTGCTCGTTGCTGGCGATTTCCAATTTTATTGATTTTTCAACCTGCGATATGATATCGATAATTTATTCGGTGATCGTGAAAAATTCAAAGATACCATATTTTGTTGACCCGCAAATTTCTAATGCACCAACAGTATTTATTTCCTCCTCGCTGGTTTAACTGATATTATATGAATTTACTGGTGCTTAATTCCACCCAAAGTCAGTGTTATTTATCTAAAGCACCTCAATTTTAACAAGCATTATATATATATATAAAAAGATGGCTAGCATCCATTGTTGCAAGATATTTATTTTTGCACAATGTTGTAGATGCTCTCTTCGTGTTATGGTCCTCTTACTTTTTGATTGGCTAGTACAATGCGCTTGATCACAAAGTATAGTAAACTTCTACCGGGAATGAAAATTATCGAAAAAAGAACACACTGGCACTACTGCACATGATAGTGCGCATGTTCACAGTTTTCTTCTAGAAAACCTTATAGCTCTTCCTACATTTTCATTGGCTAGTACTTGAAGTTAGTCAATGCAAATATAGTTTTCTTTTCATAACGGAAATTTAGATCATAGCATAGGCCATAGGGTGAGGTTAAGCTGTCACTCGTAGCTACTCGGGTATGTACTCAGTTCTACTCTCCTATTTAAATGTGTCTGTGAAGGTACCTACCGGCTACAAATATTTACATTTTCCCGCTACTCAAGTAACGCGAGAGTGATGATCTAAACTCGTCCTTAGTGGATCATCATGTGATTTATATCTTTTTGCGACAACATTTTATGTTAAATCTTGGACTAATTTTCATGTAGTAAACGATGTTTATTAAAGCATACGCTATATTTAGGCAGTCCCATTTAATAATTTCACTGCACGATGATAGTTATGAGGTATACATTAAGTATAATCGTAAGGCAACAAGAATCTATAATGGGAAATTGTGTTAAATTTTTGTGGCATTATCTTTTTTTTTAAACAATTTTAAAGAATCGATTTCAACTTTCTCGAAATATCGGCAGGTCTGTCGATATTGTGATATCGTGTTCATTTACAAAATGATATCGTGAGCAGCATGACCATTTTGAGCACGGCTCTACGACTTCCACATACATGTGTATTTGAGGTTAACCAGATTAACCCTTGCCGCAACAAATCCCTGCTAAAGTAAATTCTTTGCATTATATGTCATATTCTGTTGCTGCAGCAATGGCTTCCAGTCATATTAATTTCAAAATATTCAGTATCTTTCCTGTTTGTTTACTCTGAGATTGAGATACAGGGGTTAATTAGCTACAACAAGTGCTTTAGATTACATATTCTATTTAACTATATAGAATGTCTTCCTGATAAATTACTATCCCATCACAATGACATTTGGTCGGATATAGCATTACGTTTGTTCATAAGAAATGGCTATGTATGTACAGTACCGCCAAGTAATCTGTTAATGTTTCCGGGACAAAAACGGACCTTAAGCGCAGTTAATCAGTATGGCATTATTCCTGATTGAGTCTAGTGAGAACACGGCCTAAGATTCATAATGTGCTTAATGACATTTACACATGTACATGTGTGTTTTAAAAAAATATTTACAGTAAGTTTCATTTTGAGCGCTTTGATGTGCATTTGACTTATTAATAAACCTGCATGTGGTGTGAATGTTGTCTTATTTCAGGATAAAGTGGCAAACATCTGGTGTTCAATATCACTCATTGTAAAACTCAAACAGATCTTCATAGCGGATAAACTTGTCACTTTATGGTAAGCAAACTTTAGTAAACATGTTTTTAATGCGAGGTTAAAGTTTATCTATGGTAAATCAATTATACTGTATATGTACATGTATACATGTTATGTAAAGATTAACAGGAAGTAAAGAAATATGGCGTATGCAGCATTCGAGACCTCCATTGGTTCTCAACAGGGAGATGGACCGTCGCCGCTACAGCCCTCTCATCTATGTGAGAGAACTCCACAAGACCAACCCCACCACTACACTGGGCCTCCCACTGGATATGGAGTACAGAGATGATGTAGACTCATAGTCAACAACCTGGCCGCAACGGCTTCCAGTCAAATTAAATTCAAAATATGCTACAGTTTTCCTGTATGGTAGCGTTGAAAATGAAATACGGGGAATTTATCGGTGAAAGGGTTAATAATCATTTTGTTGACTATTTTGAAACTAATTTGACCAGGAGCTGTTGCTGCCATATTTCAAAATATATTAAATTCCTTAACGGTATAATTGCGATGAAAGTGGGAATTCCAGGTTTAAAGTATATGAATTGATTCTGACACCCGTATTGGAGCAGCTTAGAGAGAATTCACCTTTCCAGAGTACCCACCCACCCATCATATGATGTCATAATGAACTGCGTGATGTGTACAATGACATCATAATGAATGACGTCGATAAGTACATCATGAACGCATATTTGATGACGGTCTATGGGCTGTTGTACAAATTGTTTGCTTTTACTATTTAATAAATATTCTGTTGAATATTTTGAAACTAATTTGACTGGGCGCCCAGTCTAATTAGTTACAAAATATTCAACAGCTTCCCTGTATAGTTTTCAGGAAATTGATAGCTAGGGCATTCAGGGATTGATCAATCCAAACACGGCGAGGTGTGGGTGGAGCTTAGCTAGTGATGGGCAGGGCATAGCTAAAAATGGAAAAGTCCATTGGGCATGGCATAGCTAGACACGGATCCATCTATTGTTTCCGTGCAACGTGTGTGCGTACGTCGCTATTTGCCTCATAGCTCTAATCATATTCTTGTTTTTATTTCACAGCTTACTTTCAACTTTAATCTGTTTAATACCAAGCAGCTTAGATCTGCTGCTCAGACCCGGGCTACAGAAATTCAAATTAGCTCTAGTAAGTCCCAATACCATTATTGTCAAATGTGTTTGCTACTGTTATATATGCTTTCAGCAGTACAGAGCAGATATGACCATTGTGTATGTAGCATATGCCTCTAGAGGATCTGAAACAAGGTCCCATTTAATATCTCTATTATCAACCGAGGCGAGAATGATCACATTGCACCAGCTTTAGCTTGATAATGGTGATATTAAACGGGAGTGAGTGAGATTCTATTTATCATATAAATTGATATTTTGACAAATTTTCCAGAACTATTGCTCCCTCAAACCCGCTTCAACCATTGTGCACTGTGTAGTATGTATATATATTATATATATATATATATATATATACACAATTTAAATCTACGACAACATGTCCCGTCATGTTTACATTTTTGCCGTTGTTGGCTCTAGGGAACATTTGTGGTTTCACGGGTCATGTGGGATTATTACACGTTACCTAACCAATGAAGATATTTCTTATGCGTTATGTAACCAATGAAAATCCTTCGTCAAATATTACACATCTGTTCATATCGAGAAATATGGAATGGAATGAAAGCCGTATTTAAAGCTGAATATCTTAAAATTAATTTAATGTACTATATATTAATTTACCTTTTAATAATCATTTTAACCCTTTATCAGCCAAAAACGGCTTCTACAGTTGTCTTGGAAAATGTCAATTTGCAGACCAAAAGAGTACTGTTTTTGAAAATTTACCAGTGGAATGACTGGCTCAATAACCCAACCAGTCATTCCATTGCTAAACTTTAAAAAATAGTCTTCTCTTGGTCTACGAATTGACATTTTCTTGAAAAAATTCAAGGCTTAAAGGGTTAAACTTTGTTATAAGAACCATCTTGCAGGATTTAGTTGACCTGATGAAGTGCATTTACATATAGTTTGTTGGAAAACTTATATACCGTTTGAACATTCCTCAGACCACTATAGAGGCGGGTTGTGGCCAGGTTGACCAGCAGTAAATGGTTAATGCTATCTATTGTTTTATTTCAGGTGAACTCGTCACTCGTGTTTTTCCTGTTTTCATTTCAAGTTCATGAGAAGTCCATACTAATTGCAGCACTGTAAGTGAGCAAAGCCATCATTTATTACGTTATATCTGCTTATGTTGTCCCCTAGACAAACTCGATGCCTGCCACCGCAGACATCTCCGCTCCATCACCGGACATCATTGGCCAGACAGCATAATTTCCAACGATGCACTATACAAGATGTGTAATACATCTCTGCTGTCTGTAAATGTCGTCCAGCAAAGATGGTCCATGTTTGGCCATGTGCTAAGGATGCCAGAAGAGACACCACCACAGATAGCCTTGTAATTTGCTCTACTCAGAGCCAAGCAAATACAAAGCCAGGAGAGGACCTCATTGCATAAATCTGCTAAGCATGCTACGAGGTGACCTCAGGAAAGCAGAATTCAGTACACACAGACCAAGAATGCACCTGAGGAAGCTAAGGATTTCGGCACAGTGGACAAAAGTGAAGAAGGGCTGATTGCAGCTGTAGGATGTTTCTACTACTACAGCGGCAGAATACAGTAATCATATATATCTGCTTTCAGTCTGGTCTTATTCGCTGTAAATCTGAACATTTCATTTAGGAATTATTTAACCCTTTGACACTCAAGCACGTCACAAACACCTTCTGGTATGGTCTTGAGGAATATCCAATTCACCTTTCAAGAGTCCATCCATCATCTGACGTCGTATGATGTCATAATCAGCTCAGCACGTGTATGATGATGTCACAATCATTATGTCACAAAGGGTTCCATATAGACAGTCATCAAATCTCAGTCCGACACGTTGTATAAATTGTATGGCTTTGTAATTCTTTGCTATTTAATAAACATGCTGTTGAATGTTTTGAATCTAATTTGACTGGGCGCTGTTGCCGCCTTAGGCAGCAACAGCACCCAGTCAAATTTGTTTCAAAATTTTCAACAGCTTACCTGTGAAGTTTTTTGGAAATTGATAGTCGATCGATCCCAACATGAGCGATTTGTGGGTGGAGCTTAGCTAGAGATGGGCAGGGCATAGCTAAAACCGGAAATGTCCATTGCAGTCCAATAGGAGACTATTTTTGGAAATATTAAATTGAATACTAGCATGACTTGCTCAATAACCAAGCTAGTCATTCGAATGAGAAATTTGCAAAAATATTTGTGCCCTACACGAGAAGGTGCGGAAGCCCTGTAGTAATCAGCATGTCTGTTTTCCCGTCCACAATATCTTAAGATGTTTGAATGAAACTTGGTATATGCCTCACTTATGATACGTAGATGTTAGGACCAAGATAATAAGTGAAAATGGAATTTTTAATATAAAGACTCGAGATTTTTGTCAATGTTCTCGTAAATATCATATCATTCAGAATCACTTAAAATAATTTAATGAAACGTGGCAGAGGGCTTCTTTATAATGGATAATAATACCTTCATATATGGAACATCCTTCACAAGGCACATCTCAGGGTTAGAAATAAATGCCCTGTGATGCCATACATATGATGCCATTTCATGCATTTTCAGGCTGCCCGCCGCAGATTAAGGTTGCCCGTATATGTTAAGCTAGATGACAAAGAAAATTAGAATCACTGTTGCTTTGTTAAGTAAATTCTGAAGAATGGACACAATTATTGAGAAATGGCATTAAGCATACTGGGTACTCTTTCTAAAAATTAAATAAATAAATGCCTTAAAATGAAGAGTTGGTCAGTAGGTATCAAAAACACAGTATAATACTATTAATCCGAGTATTTATCATGGTTGCCCTGTGTATCATTAACAGCCAAAGTTTAGTTACCATTTTGAAAATCACTGCCCCGGTCAACAGAGCAAATGGACATTTTAAACCCATGTATGATCTACCCAGTATAATACATGATTGCAATGTTTGTAAGAAAATGATAAAACAATGTCCAGGCTGTGCCTTCCTATGGTGAGACAAAGCACTTCTGAAGATGAGCTAGATACTTTCTCATAACGCTTAGTGTTAAACTTCTTAGATTCCTGCTCGTGTGTACATGCATGCATTTTTGTACAGGGCTCTTACAGTGATAGTGTTCATTTTTTAAAAGGTTAGTTATGCCTTGAACAGCATCTGCATTCATCACTGGTGTTGTTATGCCGGCTCTAGCCTAGATCATTGAAAAGCACTGCTTGAGAGGATTACATATGTATAGAAAGACGTCTCGAGCTTAGCCCTTTAATGGTCATACCGGTCTCTGTTATAGTCTTGTGGAATGCTCATTTACAGGCCAAATGAATACAATTTTTGAAAATTTACCACTGGAATGACTGGATCGATAACCGAGCCAGTCATTCCAGCGATAAATTTTCAAAGATTGTATTCTCATGGTCTGTAAATAAACATTCAATAGTCAGATATTTAAATTTTCTTGACCATATTTGAGCGTTAAGGGGTTAATTAGTTGCTTTCATTTATTGTATATTTGCACTGACTCTGACTTCACATCCAAATCATACATATTCTCATAATATAAGCATGAAATGTGTGTTTTAATAATATTTGAGCAATTGACTGTTTCAAGGGTGATAACTCCTCACTGTGTATATTCTGCTATTATTTAGGGGAGATAACTCATCGTGCCTTAATCATCTTTCTTATCTTTTAGGATTATCTCCCTTGAAGACCTATCTCCAGCAGACATTGTCACGATTCTATGCTTGTTAATGCCCAACCCCTGCCTCCCATACTCACTCACATGCATAGACATACACACATACTCAGGCACAAAATTTGAATAATTTGTGTTAACCCTAAAATTTGTTCACATAGAAATTGTCCATTCGCAGTCCATGAAAATATTTTTGTAAAATTTATCACTTGAGTGACTTGCTAATTTGTCGAGCCGGTCATTCCAGCTATAAATTTTCCAAGTTTTCTCTTGGTCTACAAATGGGCATTTCTAAAAAGCACTGCAGAAGTTGTTTTTCCCGGCTTGAGTGTTATAAGGGATGAAATGATTTTTACCCCAGGTAACCTATCATAGAGGTTGCCATTTCACCAATCTTTTTACATGTATCTCAAATGCAGACCAATTATATAGAAAAGCTTTTGGATATTTTTTAAATAGTCTGATTAGAAGCGATTGTTGCTTAAGGTTTCCAGTCAGATTAATTGCAAAATATTCAACAGAATAGTTGTGTATCATAAAATTTCTTGTACGTGTGATTTTACTGTAGTTTTCATTACATCTTGTCTTTATTCATCATGGGTTAGCTACTCAAATTTCTTGTTAATAAGAAATTGCTCCTGGTTATTTTGATTGAGGTGACGTCCAGAGAAAAAATTGTTTATTTCACATCAAATGTAGGCCTTACACACATTTAAACCCTTTCTCGATGAAGCCGGCCAAAGCCAGCCTTTGTAGTGGTCTTAGGGAATGTCAATTTGCTGGCCAAGAGAAGACTATTTTTGAAAATTTACTACTGGAATGATTGGCTGGATAACCGAGCCAGTCATTCCGGTGGTAAATTTTCAAATATAGTCTTCTCTTGGCCTGCAAATGGCCATTCTATAAGTAAATATTTTAAATCTTTTCCCAAACTTATTCAGGAAAGGGTTAATCTATTCATATCACAGGACTTCATTGTTATATCAGATTATCCATTTGACAGAAGTTTGTTCATTAAATCTATAAAAATCCAGTAAATTTTGCATATTTCCTTTTTTCAGTCCGGTGTGTCTGTTGCTGCCAGAATATCCGTTAGTCTGTACATGGTTTCTACTCATCTCAACTACCAGGTAATATATAATGCTGTGGGAAACTATGGCAGCTACAGCTCTTCATCAAATTGGTTTGAAAATAATCAAGAGAATTGGTAGTAAATTGTCAATTTATCAATGACAACAATTCATACACGGTCATGATTGCTAGTTTTGTGATGACATGTGAGGTATTGTACTTCCCATCTTTAGCTAAGCTCCACCCACACCATGTCCATGTTGGGATCAATCAATCCCTGAACTCCCTATCAATTTCCAGAAAATTATACAGGTAAGCTGTTGAATATTTTGAAACTAATTTGACTGGGTGCTGTTGCTGTTGATGCCAGCTCCCAGTCAAATTAGTTTCAAAATATTCAACGATATGTTTATTAAACAGGAGACACAATTCATTCAACAAGACTTAGCCCGTCGTCCATTAAGCAATCGTGACGAACTGAATTACGTCATTCATGACGTAATTGATTAAGACATCATATGATTGACTGAGAAACGGGATTCATCCATTGAGTGACTGATTGAATCACTCCATAACACCATGTATCTTCTCGTGATCGCTTGATTTTGATAAACAGGAACTCCTTGTCTCACTTATTGATCAGACTAGACTGAAATTTGAACCCTGGAATGATTGAAAATAAAATTGTTAAAATTGGAAAACTTTCTAGAGGCTTAAATTGTGTAGCCTCATTGTAATGAAACAAATTAAATCTTAGCATCTCATTGCATATAAATTAATATAATCTTCTTAGTTGTAAAGTTGAATTAGGAATATGTATATTTATATATATATGTTAAGATGTATTTTGTTTAATTGCGTTGATGTACACAAGGTAAGGCTATATATATGCTTGTATACAATTTTAACCCTTTAATAGTCATACCGGCCAAAGCCGGCCTCTACTATCGTCTTTTGAAGTGTCCATTGACAGGCCAAGAGAATAGCATTTTTATACCCCGCCAACAAATTTGGAGGGGTATTATGTAATGGCGCCGTCCATCCGGGCGGGCATGCGGGCGGCAGAGTGGTTTCCTGATTATAACTCCGTTACCGATTGTCGGATCGCATTGAAATAGGGTGGATGGACTAGGTCTTGGGAAGAAACCTATCGAAATCGACGATTATCCAAAATCCAAGATGGCCGGAAGCCACCGGTGGCCATCTTGAAAATTGGTTTCCGGATGATAACTCTGTTATCATTTATCGAATCGCTTTGAAACTTCATAGGGTGATTGGACTAGATCTTGGGAAGAAACCTATTGAAATCGACGATGATCCAAAATCGAAGATGGCCGGCAGCCCCGGTGGTCATCTTGAAAATTGGTTTCCAGATGATACATGTAACTCCAATTTTCCAGATGATACATGTAACTCCTATTGAAGTTGACGATGATCTGAACTCCAACATGGCCGCCTGCCATCTTGAAAGTTGGTTTCTGGATGATATCTCTGTTGCCATTTATCGGATCACTTCCTAGGGTTGTTGGAATATGTCTGGTGAAGAAACGTATCAAAATATACGATAATCCGAAATCCTATATGACCACCAGTTAGCGGCAGCCATCTTGAAAATTGGTTTCCAGATGATACAATGTATCGCCTTGACCGTTTAATGGATCGCTTTGACACTTCATAAGGATGACTGGTCTGATTGGTCTGAGGAAGGAATAAATATTTTCTTATAGCTTTCATTCATTGGTTTGTCATCATGGCGGGGTATTATGCGCCGTTTGCGGAACTCTTGTTGAAAATTTACCACTGGAATGACTGGCTCGATAACCGAGTTAGTCATTCCATTGATAAATTTTCAAAGATTATATTCTCTTGACCAAATTTGACCATAAAGGGTTAATAAGCTCTTTCCTGGTCAAAGTTGTCAAACCATATTTGAATGACTAATCATGATACTATGTATCAGTACTGTTTTCTGTCAAACCATATTTGAATGACTAATCATGATACAATGTATCAGTACTGTTTTCTGTCAAACACATTAACCATTTAACTCGTACCACTCTGATGTCAAACTTTTAAATTTTCAAATTAAATTAAAAGATTAACTGGTGTTCATTTTTCAACAAATTTGGTTGAAGATGGTGTCTTCTAGTATTCTACTTCGAATAATACTTACCAGATGTCCTATTATGATAATGTCTATTATCCAGTCTAGCTCAAAATAAACAATTAAAAACTCAACACTCCATGGTCCTGCCCATTCTGTGTCCGGGAATTACCATGGCCTCCAGGTACCAAGTCAATTCCCAACAACAGTCTGATTCGTCTATTTTGCTCGACTTTGCAGTCATGTTTTTTGTCAGCTTAATTTAAGTCTAAATTTGCGTTTAGAGTGTGTAGTTAGAGTTTCTATCGCTATCTTCATGGAATGAAAAGGGAAATCATCACGGGCAGGTTGTATCAATCTAGAATTAATACATTCGTGCTGTAATGACTGTTTAAAAATTTCTTAAATTGGCACATTTTTAAAAATGGTAGCCATTTTTGGAGTCGCTCCATTACCCGTTAACTTTTTAATCTTATCCGGGTACTCATTAATTTCTCTTGCGACTCGGTTCTTTTCCAAGATGGATGCGCCCTTAGTCAAGATGGCGGCGCCCATGATTAACGTTTTGTTTTGGCTTGGTATGTCTATGCACTCTGTTTTAAGCTGATCTTTAGCTCTCGCTTCATTGTCAAGTGTGTTTGTAGCGATCGGTCTTAATTTCTTGGCTTTTTTAACGTTAGTTAATTACCAAGTCGTGTTTATAAAATTTTCACTCTAAAAACTTTCAAATATTTCCTAATCTAAGAGAAAGTTAATGTTTTTAAGTAATTTTAAAATGACAATCATGTAAATTGTGCATGTTACTCGTCACCATCTTATCATGTGCAGCGTTTTAATTCTTGTTCTGTGTTCGCAGAAGGTGAAGGAGCAAGGCATGGCCCTGCCGGATACATTATGCTCGTGCTGTAACCGTTTCATGAAGCGGAAGTTCACGGCCCATCATTGTGTTACCTACGCGAAGTGCAAAGTTGGAAGCCCTTGCGATGTGTGCGCGAAGTGGTCGTCGGAGATGGTGGCGGAATTTGATCGCGATCGGTGTGCGCGTTTGGAGAGAATCGCGAGGGACAAGGCGGTCTAAGTGGATCAGGCGTCAGTCAAAGGTCTGGAAGAGCGCCTGAATGGGCGGATGGACTCGAACTTGGGTGTTTTGGTGGCCCAATTCAAGGCGATGTTCGAGTCTTTTCAGTCCACAGTCCCGTCGATGCAGGCTGGTGCAGGATTATGTACCTATCGGTGGTCCGGCTAGTTCTGCGGAGGGACATGCACCTGTCCTTCCTCTTGCTTTGGCTCAAGAAGATATCCTGCTAATGGAAGACTCATGTCAACCGGGTGGCGATGTCAACATTCCATCGGGTATCTTTCATCCGGATTTCTCTCAGTCTGGAGTGCCGTCAGAGCCGTGTTATACGGCTCCCGTCAGCATCGCGGCCGCGATTATGATGGCTCCTCTTGGAGTCCCATCTCCTGCCGTAGTCCAGGCTCCCGTGCTGGAGCCGATGGATTGCGGTGATTCCGTATCTGGCGATTCGCTAGATACTGGAGCTGCAAGTACTCGGGCCATGGACCCGCTTCGAATGGGAAGTTTGGTCCATGGCTCTCAGCATGGATTGTCAGTGGCCTTTTCATCCAAAGGTGAGAAGAAAGATGAAAATGGTAGTCCATTGATGGATGAATCATTTTTTTGCACCGAAGCTGAATGGGTGCAGGTTCTTGGTTGGATGTCCGACTGTCTCGGGTTGACATCGGTTCAGGGATCTCAAAGAATCAGTCACTTAAATATCCAAGACAGCTGATCAATTTGCCAAGTTTAATTAGGCATGACCCAAACTCTTCTGTGTGTTGTCCTGTCAGATGTGTGAAACTGTATAAGAAATGTACTGAGGAGTGGGGAGATGAGCCGAAATCTCTGTGGTTATGTCTCAGAGCTTCTCATCTTCATAGCTCGAAAGATACCATTTCTCGTTGGATAGTCGATGTTATTCAAATGTCGCATAAAATTGCTACAGGAAAGCAGATTGATCGTGCGAATGCCCATGAAGTCCGAGCACTAGCATCATCATCGGCCCTTTATAAGGGTGTCTCTTTAGAGGAGGTGATGTCTGTAGCACAATGGCATGCCGCGTGTCATTCACTGATTTCTACCTTCGCGATATCTCCAGCGCACTTAATCCGATAGCCATCGCCAATTTGTTGAATCTTAGCTAAAGCCACGTCCGACCACTATTTACACATACATCGTAGGGGTCTTCCAATGACCGTGGATTGGGCGGAGTTCCTGTGATGATCATGAAAGAGCAAACACTCAGAAAATGGTGCGTGTTTTCTTAGCTTAATTGATTAATATTAATTTACTTATAGTCGACTTCCCAGACTGATTATGTAAAAAGTCTGGTTCAAGAGTATCTTATTCATTGCAACAGACATTAGACTCATTCAAATTTGAAAATCTAATCGATATACTGAGTTTTTTCAAAATTAGAAGTTGTAGTCTAAGCGTATGCTGGGGTTCTAGTCTCTTCACAACCTACTCTGTCAGATGGTAGATGAGAGCTGTTTCGAACCTCACCTCCTCCCACCGGAGTTTCTTGGCTGTCGAAATCCGGAGTTTATCATAATAGTACATCTGGTAAGTATTATTCGAAGTAGAATAAAAAAAGCATCCGCTTTTGTTTCTATGAGAATCGTTAATACTTACCAGATGTACTATGGCCCGCCTCAGCCGGCGCGCTGAGGTGAGGCTGAGCTGCTTTCACTGTTTGTCAAGACAAATATAAGACGATATAAGACGAGTCTGACTGTTGTTGGGAATTGACTCGGTACCTGGAGGCTATGGTATTCCCGGACACAGTATGGGCAGGACCATGGAGAGTGCAGAGTTTTTAATTTTATTTTGAGCTGGACTGGATAATAGACATTATCATAATAGTACATCTGGTAAGTATTAACAATTCTCGTAGAAACAAAAGTGGATGCTTTTTTGAGACACCAACATTGTCCACCAAAATTCTTGAAAAATGTGCGCCAGACTCTTCACTGTCAAACCAATAAAAAACTGAAGTTTCACATCAGAGTGGTTAGAGTTAATGGTCATATTGGCCAAAATAGATATGTCAGTCATTACGCATTTTGATTGGAACGTCGGCCTATATGTGAAGTCATTGGTTAAGACGTCATATATACTTGAGTAACAGATTAGATCTCTATTTATTTATCTGGAGAAGAATTCTTCAGTTAGTATCTTGCCTATTTCAGTATGTTTCCACTGTTTCTAAAAGAGGACTTGGTTGTGCCATGTTTTGCCAGCATGCTGCTCTTCATAGCTGTGACATTCTCATCATATAGGCTGGTGAATAGGGAAATGGTCGTCGGCTCTGTTATCCTAAAATATACACTATGGATAATGGTAAGGAAGAACACATTGACTCTACTCGTATGTTTATTTCTTGTGATTGTCTTTGTGACTCTAATTGTTAAATCAGCTAAAACTGGCCTCTGTAGATGTCTTGATAAATATCAATTTGCAGGCCAAGCAATGACTTTTTAAATTTTACCACTGGGATGAGTGGCTTGATGATTGACTGGTAAATCAGTGGTAACACTGGTAAATCTTCATAAATATTCTTTTTTTACTTGCAAAATGGACATTCATTCAAGCAAAAATTCAAATTTTCTTGACATATTTTTGTCAGTAATTCTCACAATCCAGAAACAACAACATTCTGGAAAATGTTCTGTCGAATATTTCCAAACTAATTTGACTGGGAGTTGATGTCAAATTCCAGTGAAATTAGTTTCAAAATAATCAACAGCTTCCCTGGTTGAGTTGAATTAGACTAAGACTCAAGGGTTTATCCCTCAGTTGTTGATGTTTTTGCACACTACCCGCCATTGTGAGCTATTCTCCGCCCATCTCTAGCTAAGCTCCACCCACTTTTTACATGTATTGGAAATGATTTGAAACTCAATTCACTGAATAAAAATTTCAAGGTAACTAACTCAGGTAACTAATTTGACTCGGAGCTGTTGCTGCCATAGGCCGTAACAACCCCAGTCAAATTGGTTTCAAGCTATTCACCAGAATGCTAAATCATTTGTGAATTCATCAAAGACATATTATTCACACAATTTAGTGACAGACTTCAATTTTCGTGTCAGACCATTGATTATGATGTCAAATAACGTGACATTTGATTATGATGCCTGATACTTGAGTGACAGACCGGATCCATAGTTTACAGGCTCATGGAAGAACTAGGTCAGTCTAACATATTTTCTGAAGAATAGAGCTCAAAGATCAATTGTCCCATCTTAATTAATAGTAAACTATTCAGTCAGGGCTTG
The DNA here is from genome assembly GCA_034401795.1 of Chaetoderma sp. LZ-2023a. NCBI lineage: Eukaryota > Metazoa > Mollusca > Caudofoveata > Chaetodermatida > Chaetodermatidae > Chaetoderma > Chaetoderma sp. LZ-2023a. Next base: position 267,356,710 of record CM067369.1, on the reverse strand, counting down.
TTATGTTTTGTGTTGTCTACATCAAATCTTGTCAGAACGATTCTTACATGTATAATTTGCATTATGTAATTTTTAAGCTTACCCAATCGGGTGCATCGGCATTATTGCTGTTGAAACTTGAAGCCAAAGTGATAGCCTCCCTCATATTTAGAGAACTTTTGTTGAGGGCATAAGCAGAAATACTTGTGGTGTCTGAGCTCCAAGGCACTTGAGCCTCTTACATTCCTATTTGAAGCCAACAGGGGAAACAACTCATACCAGCTTAACACAGTGTCTTGACAAGAGTTATCTCCAATTTTAGGTTATTGATGATTTATCATGTATGATGATACTTGTTTGAAAGATGATTGCTGAGTGAAGCTTTTTGAACAACTGAATTGATTCCTGATCAAATTCTGTCACTGGGTTGTGATAAATGTTCATTAACACTCTAGTGGCTAAATTTGATCAAGACAATCATTTCCTTATTGAATGTCCATTTACAGGCCAAGAGAAGACTGAAAATTGACCACTAGAATGACTGGCTTGGTTATCAAGCCAGTCATTCCAGTGGTAAATTTTCAAAAATAATCTGTTGGCCTGCAGATGGGCATTCATCATGACCACTTCTCGATGAAATAGTGAATGTTGTGATTTTTGTCGACTTGGCATAATCAGGGGTTTACACACTGATCCTTGAAAGTACAATATGTTATTAGAATCAGAATCCTGAAGTAGCCTGACCTTATTACTCGCAATATTTCCTTGTTTTTTGTTTCAGTTTTCGTTATCGCTTATCGGCAGTTTGCTCCCGTGTATAATGAGCCTCGTGATATCGCCTCCATTACACCTACCAGATGCCTTCACACTACTCAATGCCATGTACTCATGCATTCATTTCATTGCTTTCTTGTTATACTTCCATTATATACAATTGTCAATCGGCACAGAGAATCAGTACACATTGAAGCCAATACGACGGCCTTCTAACATCATGACTGCTTCTGGGGACCATAAACCTACCGCTGGAAAAAGTAGTCATTCCAAAATATCAGGGAAGAAACTGTCTGATAAAAAAAGAAAATAAATGTGCATTGATTTAGCCTGAAGATAATAGATTTACTTGTCATTATACATCCACACATGCATGTGATTAATTGATGAATGAACCACCCCCTCACGACCCCCACCTGCTCCTCTCCTTATCAAGCCTCAGGAAAAGCTGTCAGTTTAGACAGATTTTCATTACGTACAGGTGGTCATTAAGTACAGGTGGTCACTACATGTTGTCACTGCATTTAAGTACAGGTGATGATTAATGAAAGTTGGTTACCTGAATGCAGATGGTCACTTTATACAGATGTTCACTGATGACATGTGATTATTAAAGGGCAGTAGTTACTAAAGACCAGTGGTCACTAAGTACTACATGTAAGTAAAGATCGTCACTAAAAACAGATCAGGTTTCCCAGCATCGGTGAAAATGTCAGTGGATTTTATTTTTGCTCAACGTCAGGGAAATGTTATGGAATTTATTTTTTTAGTAAATATAGGGAAAAGTCAGGGAAATTTATATTGATGTCTTTTGTCAGGATTTTACTCTGGAAAATGTTGATTCGCCCTATTAAGATGTTAAAACTGGTAATTTTTGCTGTGTTTTCACTGGTTTTAAGTCCATCATGAACTCTAAATAGTCTGTCATGTGTACGAATTGTATGTCTTTACTACTTAATAAGCATTCTGTTGAATATTTTGAAACTAATTTTACTGGTCGCTGTTGCTCTCAAGCAACAGCGGACAGTCAAATTAGTTTCAAAATATTCAGCTTAAGTGTCTAGTTTTCTGGAAATTGAGATTCATGGAGTTCATGGTTCAAGTGATCACAATACCAGCAAAGCGTGGGCGGAGCTTAGCTAGAGTGCGGGTCATAGCTAAAAGTAGATTTATCTATTGCCCTACAAAGACACCAAATAAAGCCCCTCAATATCTCTGTGTCTCTGAAGGTTGCTAATATGGGTCATTTAATTTCACTATTTTAAATTAATACCAGTAGGGCAGCGCAACTCCCCCCCCCCCCCCTCCAGTCCAATCTCCACATTGATGCACACACAGATGTTTACTGGTGCACTACAGTACATTAACCCTTATACTGCTGTGTCTCACAAGTATACAATTTTAGGAGTAATGACTGGTTTACATTTTGAAAACAATTTTGATGGACTTACAGCAACATCTTTTGGCAATATTTCAGTTTAAGCAACTAGTTGGCACATAATAGAAACAAAATATTTGAATTCTGTTCAGGCATACAGCAGTAAGCAAGCCCTACACGCACACTTAGCCAACATGCTGCCCTCATTATAACCTTGTCAGACCCACTAATCTCATTTCTACCTACACTGAGTGTTTTTATTTTGGGAAAAAAAGGTAAAAAGTAACTATAAATGATGTGGTCAGTGTTAAAAGATGTGCTTGTCAGATAAGCACAGGTGTACCCCTGATGCTCCTGACCTAGATGCGTCTGCCAAACTCTAACCCTTTCACAATCAAGCTGGATAAAAATGCTTTCTGATTTGGCCTTAGGAAATGTCAATTTGCAGATCAAGAGAACACTATTTTTGACAATTTATCACTGGAATGACTGGCTCGATAATTCAGCCAGTTATTCCGGTGATAAATTTAAAAAATAGTCTTCTCTTAGTCAGCAAATTGACATTTTCTATGATAAAATTGGAATTTTCTTGAATAAATTATATAGTTGAAGAGTTAAATGCTAGTCACTTTTCAACAACTACAGGTAATAGAAGTATATAATGCAGATTGATTGAGCAGAAAAACTGTGTTCTTTAATCTTTGTGAGAAGGTATAAGTGAGTGCCTGCAGGAATAGTGCATCGTTAACTGTCTTCCCCGCTGAATACGACTACATTTTCCATGGGGTTTAATTCTGGATATGCTGAATAGTTTGAAAACAGTTTGACTGAAAGTTATTTGTGACTAAGTCACCAACAAGGAAAGTTGTTGCACCAACAATGAAAGTTGTTGCACCAACAACGAAAGTTGTTGCTGGCTAAGTCAAATTGTATCAAAAAATAAAGCAAGTCCAGAGTTATTCCCCATTGAAATTATTGTCTGCTGGTTTGCAGAAGCAGCCACGTGGTTAACACAGCTGCATGCATCCTACTGATGTGTTCTCATTACCTTTAGAAACCAAATTACTGCTGCACAGCATCTCATGTTTGTGTTTCCAAATCAATACTTAATCAAATAAACATTCCAGGGGACAACCTGCTGGTCGCGTTACCCACCCAATCCCTGGATAATATAGGATTACTGATGCTACTCACCTATCCCACCCCCACCCACCCATCCCACACCCCAGTAGCTTTGGCAGCTGAAGAATTATGTTAACTAATATCAATCATGTTTGGAGGAAATACTCAGAAATTGAGTTAGGTAATTTTCCGTAACATTAGTCCAGTTGTAGCTATTTATTGCATAACATTTCGAAAATCAATACATTAACATTTCCACCTCTGAATTCCCTATATCTCATTTTCAAGGCAACCATACAGGAAAACTGTTGGAATATTTTGATATTAATCTGACTGAAAGCCATTGGTGCTTTAGAAAACAACGGCTTCCAGACAAATTAATTTCAAAATATTCAACAGAATAAGTTTTATATCGTAGAAAAATATACTTTTTTCCGGTATTTGACGGTGAAAGGGTTAATCCTAAAATAAGATGATTGTATCTCCATCACATTGGCATGTACAGGTCTATATTTAAATAACATCCCCTGAAATAAGTGTTATGAGATACACGCCAAGCTGTCTTTAAACACTTTAATTACTAAATTTGATCAAAAAAAGCAAAATATTTGCTTTTTGAATGTCCATTTTCAGGCCAAGAGAAGACAATTTTTGAAAATTTACCACTGGAATGGCTGGCTCGGTTATCGGGTTCTGCAATGGTCTTGAGAAATGTCCATTTGCTGATCAAGAGAAAACTATTTTTGACAATTTACCACTGAAAGGACTGTCTTCCAATCCAATTATGTTCAAACCATTCAACAGTGTCTTATTTTGCCCTTGAAGAAGGTTAAGTTATTTCTGGTCAGTACTGTCACTGGTAAAGAAAAGATTACTATTGAGGATGTATTGTTGAAAAGGAAACTCTGCATTAGTCCATCTGTTCTTTATGTTACTACACCATGTGTCCATTAAAGCACTTGAGAAGGAAGACAAAGGACATGGCTGCCAAGGTGGACTCCCAGCATTCCCCGGTATTGATGATAATGATGCTTCTAGTGGCATCTCATCAATTCTGACAAGATTAGCAGGTCAGCACTTTGACAAGATTAGCAAATCAGCCCTTGAGCGACTAACTAACTGCTGTAGGTGATGGATAGGGTTGTGAATGACTTGCACCCAGGCTGCTGGACCTTGCAGAGTAATCTAGGAACCTAAGCTTGTCATTTGGCGTGCTTTGAACCTGCTCTGTTTGTGTTCCCTTTTTACGTTTTTTAATTCAAGTAGTAGGTCCGGGATTAGAAAAATACCACCAGTGAAATCGCTGCAGCGTACGTAGCAAATTGTCAATTCCTTTATTCCCACCAACGTTTATCCCTGGGGGCACGGGTAAGATAAGACCTGTGCTCCCCGGGGCCACAGGTAAGATAAGAACCGGGGCATCTACATAAAAAATTGGCATCTGAGCCACTACGAGGTACATTCACAATTAGTAATTCTCCATACCATACCTCATCTGTCTACATGTTTGTCTGGGTGTCAGGGACACCCATTTAGAGATGAGCATCTATATTCCATAGTGGAGCAATCCGTGTCTCCCACCGTCCTCTCAATTTTCGGCGATGTGGAATAGAGGCATCCATAAAATGTAGATCTGTAGTGGGTCCTCGGACAAACATGTCATGGCCAGTATCACACCCATAGTCCTTTCCAGGTACCCGGACAGCGCTTTGCTGGCAGAAGGCTGAAGTGCCTACCATCTGCTCACATTACCCAGAGGATCTGGTGTATAGCGGGTATTTCCCCATGAGTACAACCTCGCCCCGCTCTCATCACGCCATAGAAGTGGCACACAGACTCGACCTCTTCACGAGGGTGAAAGCGATCGTAGGTGTTTTTCCGCAGATGATCGCAATAGAGATTGTACTGGGATTCATCTCGGAATTGTGCCCACTTAGCATCCAATATCATGGCGGTTTGTGAGCCAGAGGACATAACTACCAGTGACAAGAGTAGAGCTATCATCATGGCGGGCTATATATGGCGAGTTAAACTGAAGAGAGTAAACGAGTGGAGGTAAATGTGCATTAGATCGAGCCCTGTGCCAGTTTCAAGATTGATCTTTCTGTCACGGGCAGGTGCTAATTGTTTCATTTTGCCATCAGCTAAGATCCATAGCTCTAGCACAATGATCGTCGCCTTGCGGACTAGTGAGTCTGACACGCTCGAGTAGCTTTACGGAGGCCTTCAACTTGGAGGCATGCCACACTCCCTCTATCCGCAGGATGGCCTCTTGGATATTAATAGTTTCTGGTCCATCAAAGGGATGACACAGCAGGAAATTTCCACCAATGATTCCAACCCTATCACCCGCTCCAACTAGACCTGTAGCATCCTGCCGTATATAGGTTAGGAAGGACGCGCTTTCGGTCGTTGCCATCCGCACAACAGCGGCGATCAGGTTGACATCAAGATCAATAACTGCTGGTGGCCTATATAGTGGCAACATTATTGCCATTGGCCTCCAGGGCCACCGCGATACCACACTTCCTCCTCGAACAAGATTTGCGGATACTTTGCCAAGTTCAACAGCACAGTCTCATGTGTTATCAGTGGGGCATGGGTTGCGGTTGGCTCGACCAGATGAAAGCTGAGGTCAACGTCCAAGGTGTCTGCCACCTTCATCACCGACACCTGAATCATGGGCTTGATGATGAACTTTTTCTTCGGGAAATTGTAGCGAAACACAATCTTGTTACCATCCTTGTCTCGACCCAGACGCGCCTTGGAGACATCTTTCAAGTCAGTCAGCAGTTCTACACTGTCACCACCCATGGGATGGAGCGAGAACGTTTTCGAGTCTGCCTCATATAATAGGGCGAAAGACTGCCATCACTTTCTTTAACCATGGCGGCATTAACATCATCCACATCCACCAGGTCAGCGAGACCTGTTGAGTAAGCGAATGTTGGCTCCATCTTATATATTGCGTTTAAACTTGAGGATAGTGCCATGACGATTGTGTGACTGCTACTCCAAAGTGGCGAGAATGTGATCAGACCATCTGTGGTGGGTAGATGTGTGTGGTACAGTATCGGGTAGAATTGGTTCTCTTCAGGGTAGCTCAGTTTTCCACCACCTACATACATGCCGATGTGTTACATCCACCTCCAAGAAATGCCTATCGCAGCACTCTGACAGAAATCAGCTCGGATGTGATAAGAGTACCTACCGGTAGCAAGAGCCAACAGCAACCTCTGGCAAGCGGTCAGCCCAAGCTGTTCAACCCCAGCAAACTACCTATTGTACAGCTCCTTCATTACCCTATATGCCTGCACAGATGGTCTGTCTAATGTCCATTTAGGGTTTGCTCTACTGCTACTTATGGACATGGCAACATCTATTTACAGAGAAGCACCCCCAGTGTTATGCGATCATCAATCAATGTGATATACCAGACATATCGGACCTTTGCCGAGATGCTGGCCATACCAATAGAGGACTGCCACTTCTTGCCACCCATGGTGATGATGGAGCTAAATGATCAGGGAACCTTAGAGTCACAGATCTACTGACAAGAAAGTGAGAGACTATAGCAGGAGTCATGGTATCAACAGAACTCTGGCATGGCAAGGAGACGACGGGACTATAAAAGGGCCCAAGAATGGGAGAGGTTTCTGGACACGGATGAGCCATACCTGTCTGATGAGTCTGAGCATGACCTCACAGATGATGAGCCAGTAGAAGTCTTAGGATTGGAAGAGATGGTAGAGGAGCATAGGCGCAGGAAACCCAAACAATGCAAGGCCTACTATCAGAGGAACAAGGTGAGCGAAAGATACTGGCCCCTGACATTGTGTTGGATGACTGGTGTCTAACTGTCTCTGCACTCAAAATCTGAAGCGAATCACCAGCCTCTTAACGATGAATCCCATTGTGTCTCATCAGCAGATCCGACTGTCGATGAACCTGGTTTAAGTATCGATATATACCATGGCTCGATATATACCATGGCTGCTAAAGTGGCGAAAGCAACTTGAACTATATCCTGCCCTGTCACAGTCTATGGGGTGGCCACTACAGCAGATTGACACCGTCGGACAGATTCTCATATCTAAGGCTGAAAAGTACAGCAGAACACGCAAGAAATATAAAACAACCTGCAACAGTCTGGCATCCACAATCACAGCTGCTGGTGTGATTGGAGCCAGTGCTGGTGTGGCAGCCATGGCCACCCTCGCTACATGGTTGGGTGCAATAGTTGTTATCCCATTGGGTGGAGTGACCCTCGTCGTCATAGTTCTGGTCATTAGCTCCAAACCCTATAATGCACTGAGAAACCCAGTGTTCCAGAGATCTCTACGATGTCAACTTGTGTGCTACGTTAAGATCAGTACTATAGATGACATTCCTAGTGAACCTCACGACAGGCATCCAGAGCCAACCGCCCCTCCGGTGTACACCCTTGAATGGCCAGCGAAGGGATCTGATGGATCACATACCAGACCTTCGTCTAGACCTAGCTCTCATCTCCATCAACGTCGACGGGCAGTCCCACACCAGATTCAATATCAATCCATGACCAGCTTTGACCACTGGCCAACCTTACGATCACCATCAAAAGGCAGCCCACACCTGGCTGGTCGGTCCAAACCTCTCATTCTGGAACAAACAACTGAACTTTGCTGTCTGGTGTGTCACAGCAGGATGCGGAATCAGCGCCGGTTTGCTTCACTCCTATTCTGGTACTCCTGAAGCTGTGCTCGTTGCCAGCTCTCGGATTCCATGTGTTCTACACAGTGAGACACATTCTCCATGAACTGGGCCTGCTTGATATTAATGACTACGGCTGAAGCTCAACAGCTACAGCCTCTCAGCAGCCACTCAAGAGTATAGTTTCCATGGTGGAGACAACACTGTGTGCAAGTTATGTACGGTGACCCGGGAAGAGACTACTCGGGCTTCCTCTATCAAATACCCTGAAAAATTAGCCATCAGAAGACTGCAACATTCTCATTCGACTCGGATTACAACCCAGATTCAGTTTCCGGGGCACTGGTACAGAATATGCGCATCACTAGCTGCCATAACGGCATCAGAATTCGAGGAATCCCCCCCCCCGTTGCTGGGTACTAAAATAAGTGAGTACTAAGGGACTTTAAAACATGGTTTGATGATGATATTACATTAGGCACGGATAAAATACCTCGAAAACGGGGGTATTGACACGAAAACCGATAACTCATAAAACAGAGTTAAAAACCTCCAAAACACCACGAAGTATATATTAAACATAACTTAGGGAGAATAGATTTCATTGTAGGCATGCTTCCTATCAGTAACTCTTAAACTGCAACGCAGCTATAAAAACCTAAGCTGAAAAGCTGGCCAACTTTTCTGCTTGCAGAATATTTGAAGTGAATCTGTTTTCTATTTGGGATCTATTGCGCATGCACAGGCATGCTTAGTGACAGGCGTCACCAAGGAGTGAGTACAGACTGGTGCCAGTCTCTATCAGGGCTTATGCTGGGGGTTACCTTACCAGTAGCCTGGTTACGGGTATGCATGGTGATGGTATAGGCATAAGGGAGTATGTAAGCGAGCATAAAAATCTTATTCTGGTGGCTAAATGCAAAGTATTTGATTTAGCAAGTAAGTAGTGATTGAACGGTAAGTATGGTTCTATAGTGGTTAATAAAACTACGGACCAACCCACTAAGGGGGAGTCTGTTGGGGGGGGGTTCAATAGGCAACAACAGAAACATCGCTTGTGCCATCAACATCAGCCATGGCATGCAGGTCGATACCATCAGCGACCAGGGAGACGATCCCATCATCAACATCATCGAAGAAACTGACAGTGCTACAGATGTGGTGAGTCTCTCACGCTTAGCCATCTATCATACTGCAGAGCAAGATTTGTGCGCTGCTTCTCTTGCCATAATTTCGGACATTTTTCGTTTATGTGTCACAGATAAGTTTCATAATTGATGAAGACACTATAAGATGTGAAATTAGTGGTATAAAGACAGAGAGTTCAAGCTAGTAACTAAACTCTGTGCTGTGATGGACAGGATGGAAGAAGATAAGATCCTTCACACCATGGAGATGCTTTCGATCTTAGACAGAGTCACTAGTGTTCGGGAGGGGCTAAGTAAATGTGAATAAGAAAAACCTTCCTTTAGTCAGGAATATGAAAATGTTAAAAGTAGACTCGAAGAGACCAGTGCTGAAAATCAATCATTAAAATCTGAATGTAGCAAACTAAATGAGCAGATCAACAACATCAGGACACAATACTATCTCTGAACAGTATAGCCAAAATAGAGGGAGAGTTGGCACAATTTAGAAAATACCTAGAGGAAGCTAAAGAACAATTAAGCAGAAGTCAGGAGGAAAATGAGAGGCTTAAATATGAACTCGAAGGATATAAAAGCGACCTCGGTGAGTTGTGTCATGAACATAATTTTAACGTGACACAGCATAACACCATTCTGTACGAGCTAGAGATATTGAAGCAAGAAAACACCCAAAGCGTAAATTCCGTTAGCAAATTTGAGAAGGCAAAACAAAGCTGGGATGTAGAATCGAAGAAACTACAAAAGATGATTGCCCAGGTGCGTGATGAACAAAACTATTTCGAGGAGAGGTACAAGACATACGCAGCGGATAGCCAGTGAGCTGTAGAGCAACGTATCGAGATGGAAGCAGAAATTAAGAGGCTAAAGCGTACCAGAGAATAAATTAAGTGTGAAATATATAGTCAGTTGTGTTTTTATCCATGGTAGCTTTCACCCATGAGCGTGCGTACCACGAATATTCTACCACGCCATTTAATTAATTCTGTTACATCTATATACCATTATTTTTTTAATTTTATCTTGTACCTGAGGGCCAGGTCCATTTTTTAAGTTGGTAGAGTATGTCATGGTTCTATAGGCCAGGTGTATGAAATTCTGGGTGGGGTTATATAATATTGATTTTAACCAGCTTAAATTAGAATGTTCATAATTATGACCAGCTGAGTCATATGACATCAAGCGTGACAATTCTAGGACTATAGTGGACAGAGGACAATAGCCCAATTAATAGCCAGGACAATTAAAGCGACCCAGCCTGCAGTGTGGACATAATAATTTACAGTATTCCAAGACATGTTTATGCTGAACTTTTATATATAATAACATACTTAAGAAAATACATGTTTATAATCCAATAACCATTTTCATTCTGAATCCCCACAAACATGATTTCAAGACATTGGCATAAGAAACCTGCATATTATTTTAGAAATAATTTGACTGAAAGCTGTTGCTGCCTCAAGCAGAAATAACTTTCACTTTGATTGTTTTCAAAATAGTCATAAGGATTTTCTGAATTTGTCATCGTGAAATACTGTCAGCACGCATACAGAATGAAAGTGGTTAATTATACTTATTTTATAAATTTGCATAAATCCTGTATTCACAAAAGTACCGTTAGTAAAAACTTGATTCCTTAAACAAATTATTAATGATTTTAGACATATTCTGAATTTATTTCGAACATGTCTCTTAACTCCCTGTCTGTTTACTTTAATGACCACCAGCTATAATATGTAAATGAATTTGTATATTTGCCAGATAGAATGAGTGAGAGAAACAGTGAGAGACAGAGCTAGAGATAGAGAGACAGAGCTAGAGATAGAGAGATAGAATTATACACATTCAGACAAATAGATAGAGACACATAGAGTTAGAGATTTTTCTACAGATACATAATTAGTGTTTGTAACATTTACTATCACCAGTATATCTCTTGAAATAAAGTTTAGAATCATTAAACGTTTAATATCAGTAATATTTGAAGACCAATCTTGCTTATTGTTTATTAAAGTGTCTTCACCCGTCTTCTCATCCTGAAGTGTAACAGAGCTATTTCCACCAAGCTATTCCCCGTATTCTGAAATAGGTGGAAAATAGCCCTGTAACAATGTGATCATCGTCGGAGACTCCAGTAGCCTGATTGCCAAGTTCCAGCAGGCCTTAATGCAACATGATCATGAATATTGATGATTTGGTGGTCAGGGCTATAACAACATGATAGTTGAGGGAAAGCTCCCCTGGTGTCCATTTTGGCTTCAACACGGACATCAACTCGCCTGCACGTAGTGCCATGTTACACCCAGCCTCCTGGCAACCACAAGCCAGTGCTACACCACCATCGGCACGCTTACTGTCACCGCTGCGGGTGCTGGAACGAAGGCAGAGCAATGGCATCGGGATGATAGCCTACGAATGGTGGCAGGCTTAGATATTGCTGTGCTCATCAGCCTTCGCTAGTAAATCAGATAGGTCAGCTAAACTGTCGTCCGGCTCTAGAACAGTCAAGAGCGGGGGTTGTGGATGTGAGCGAGATCGCCTCAACTAGTATGGTATGCCCGACTGCCCCTATACATCCCGCCAGCATACACAGCCAATGCCTGAATGATTCATAGGAACAGCCTTTTCATACACTGTCAAAGAATTTGTCAGTATTAGGTGATGGGGTGGTCTGGGCAGGTGGGTGGGTGTCAGAGTGGTTTCCGGATGGTAACGCCATTACCATTTGTTGGATCGCTTTCGGACTTCATAGGGTGGTAGGACTGGGTTTTGGGGGAAGAAACGTATCGAAATCGACGTTCCAAAATCCAAGATGGCCAGCAGCCACCGGTGGCCATCTTGAAAATTTGTTTCTGGATGATAACTCCGTTAATCGGATCACTGTGAAACTTCATAGCGTGTTTGGACTAGGTCTGGGGAAGAAACCTCGAAATTGCAAAGGATCCAAGATGGCCACCAGCCACCTGTGGCCTTCTTGAAAATTGGTTTCCGGATAATAACTCCGTTACCATTTATCGGATCGTTTTGAAACTTCATAGGGTGGTTGGACTAGCTCTGAGGAAGAAAACTAGCGAACTTGACCATGATCCGAACTCTAATATAGCCTCAGGCTGCCATCTTGAAAATTGGTTTCTGGATAATATATCTGTTACCATTTATTGGATCACTTCATAGGGTGCATAGACTACGTCTGTTGAAGAAACTTATAAAAATTTATGATAATCTGAGATCCAATATGGCCACCAGTAACTAGTGTGCATCCTGAAAATTGGTTTCCAGACGATAACTCCTTAACCACTTAACGGATCGCTTTGACACTTCATAGGATGACTGGTCTGGGTCTGAGGAAGAAATAAATATTTTCTGATAGCTCTCATTCATTGATTTGTCATCATGGCGGGGTATTATGCACCGTTTGCGGAGTTCTTGTTCCAGCTTGTAGTAGTGCAGAGCCTTATTCAAGTCGGGGGGGGGGGGGTGTTTGTGTGTGAGAGAGATGCCATGGATGTCTGTGGTAACTCAGACAGCTGCTAAGTACTACTGATCCTTGTAGAATCCCCTAACCAGCAGGAGCTGCTCAACAACACTCCCACCAATGGGGAGGTATTTGATGAGCTGGTCCGTACCAAACCCTAGGTAGAGATTCAAGTCAATCAGCTCCCCTGTTACCTCAGCACTAGAGAGCTGAGCAAGCTCATCCGTCATCTTCATATTGTAGCCCTTAAACTCTGTGAGGAAGACGTCATAGTACCTCATGAGCTGGTTCATGTTTAAGTTGCTAATATATAGCACTATAAGTAAGGATATTCCTTAGTAACCAGATAACCTGGTCAGTTAACAGACGCAGACTGGGCAGATCAGATTAGCTCTCAATGCAGAACGCAGACATTTAATCTTGTTGTATACTCAGAGTTTAAATAATGACATTGACGGTGTAGATCATAAAGCAACTGCCTGAGAATCGGGTACGTCTCCAGAATGTGGAGAAGCTGCTGCGAAGCAAAACCCAGAAGATGCTGGCACAGGCTAAGCCTCTAGAGCTGCTGCGAAGCAAAACCCAGAAGATGCTGATAGGCTAAGTCCCTAGCCATTCATGTCACCAGTAACATGGTGGACGAATGTTGCCGTGGTGAAACTGACAGATGGTAATGAGGTCATTCCTGCTGCGGTCGCCGTTTGTCCTTGTTACAGTAGTGAGGGGTCGTCGAGCACTATCCGAGGATTACACATCCCATCCCAAATATCGCCATCAGTAGTAGCTTGTATACCGCTGAGGCAAAGCTAATGGGCGTGCATATTGACAATGGAAGCAGTTGTGCTTGTCTGGCTACGAGTGCTTTGACTGAAATTATCGGGACCAGGTGGAGGTTTAAGATATCTGTATAAATCACGGCTTAAGATATCTATATAAACCACCACTGGTCACAGACAATGACAGCACATCAAGATGAACTCATCCGGTCTCTAGCCGACAAAGTCATGGAGAGCCTGCAACCAGTCATCCTGACCCAATTCGAGGTCCTCGAGCTCTTAGAATGTCGTGGGACGAAGCTTGTGGTACAGTATGTAAAGCTGCCCGCACGACAGTCTGAGCGCCAGTGGACTGGGGGAAGGTGAAGAACAGGGTGTTGTTCAGAAGCAGAGCAGAAGGTTATACATGTCCGCTTCAACCACTGGCGCAAGCAAGAGGAGGCATACGTCATGGAGCCTCAGATCACCACTGATTCATCTTGCAAGTAGCCCTTAACTGTGCCATGCTCACGATTTTACAGTTCCTAAATACCAGGCTTAAGCTGATGCGTGTCATTCCGACAATTACGTTGATGCTCACAGACTTGAGAGCAAAGAGCTTGGAGACTTCGCTCACTTGGCCGCCTAGGTTCAGATGCCATATCAAAGCGAGACCTTGAGGGAAGCACTGATATGCTGCTAGGACAATCGGCCATCAACAAGGCCAAGACTGCGTACAAAGAAATGGGCATCAAGGACAGGGCAGTAATGCGTGACATGCTTAGAGTTCATGAAGCTGGTGCCATCAAGGTCATGGCCGAGTCCTATGCACATGAACTAGTACAAGACCTGCTGAAACCGCGGAGCTCATTCCAACAAGATGGAGATAATCTCAAGGTAGGTACAATCCGCTTGAGTCATCACCATTTCCTGTGTAAAAGAGGCTACATCCAGCCTCCCAAATAACCGAGGTGAAGAAGTCAGTGTTCTTTGGACTGCTGTTTAACACCTCTTAATAGACATGGCTAGCCATTTGTTACTCATACGAATACTAGATGTCCAGACGCTGTGGTCCCCGTGGCTGACACAGCACCTCTACGCTACCTTCTCAGCTGTTGTTGGGAATGAACATGTGCTAACCATCTTCCGGGAGCATGTCAGGGAAGGTAGTGCTACTCATCGCCCCTTCAGGACATGGAAAAAATATCTTGCGCGCCCTGCTGGCAGAACATCTACAGTCTCAATACATACTCTTGGTGTCCCACTCCACTGCTAAGGATGTTGACAGCAATTACCAATGGTACAAGGGGCCAAGATGCAGCACTAATGGAGAAGCTCGACTTACTGACCCTCTTGTCATAGTCATCGATGACCCCACAATGGACCAGAAGGCAGTTGCATACCTCGGCAACATCGCCAGATGCACCTGACACACCTAGATCATTGTCTTCATCCTATTTCAGAAGTATACCTGTGAGATCTCACCGGACATCTGCCACAATGGGAGGCTTCTATACGTTAGCTCAAAGAGTGGTCATACACGGCTCGAGACAATATATAACAACCTGACCCTCAAGGAAACCAAGCCGAACTTTATTGCAGGTGTACAGAAGCCTGTGTATCTGTACCGCTTCATCTTCAGTAACAAAGACGGGGAAGCTATCACATTTCAAGCCCTCATTGGATACAGCAGAAAACCTCAGCTACAAGGTGAATCCAGCCAGAAGGTTCACCTGTCAGTCGGCACGACATGCCTGACGTGGCAGCCAGGATATTTTTCAGGCTTGAGGTACTTGATCAGAAGCTTAAGGGACTTCATCAGGAACTTGGGGAACTTCGTCAAAAGCTTGAAGAACTTCGACAGAGGCTTGACGAACTTGGCAGCCGGGATATTTTTTCAGGCTCGGGGTACTTCATCAGAATCGAACTTGAGGAACTTCATCAGAAGCTTGGGAAATTTTGTAAGGAACTTGAGGAACTTCGTCAGAAGCTTGAGGAACTTCGTCAGAAGCTTGAGGAACTTCGTCAGAGGCTTGAGGAACTTCGTCAGAAGCTTGAGGAACTTAGTCAGAAGCTTGAGGAACTTAGTCAGAAGCTTGAGGAACTTAGTCAGGAAATTAAGGACCAGTAAGTTGTTCCTGAAAATCTATCCACTGAGGATCAAATTCCATGACCCTCTTCTTCTGTAACTTCTCACGAAAGATCCACCTCCGCCATGACGTTACTATTTTATTATCTTACCCCAGGGATTAAGAGGGCGGTGGGACCAGCGGATTGTGGAACGCCAGTTCCCAGAAGACGGTGGTATCAATATGATTTTCATGTACATGAAGGCCTTGTGCTTGATCTATATTGAAGAAGGTATGCGTGGCCTGGGGTGGCAGATCCGTGTTCATTTGAGAAACTGTGATTTTCATTTAAAGAAAGTGGCATAAGAATTGGCAACTTGTGTAGGCTGCGGCGATTTCACTGGTGGTATTTTTCTAATCCCGGATTTACTACTATTCACATTAGTCAAGAAGGGTTCATAAGATTTCAATGAATGTTTAAAAAATCGTCTATGGCATGTAGGGGCACAATTTGTACACTCACTAATTTAAATTTTGGGAACTTTATCTATTTTGTCACAGTTCTGGACTTGTTTCTTCATGGTTTTTGTTAAGGTTTTTAATTGCCGTTATGTATCCGACGGTCACACCAGTAAGTGACAGTTTCTTTTCTGGAACTAGGCTAGATGTTATTTCTGGACCTAGGCTGCATGTTCCTTCTGGAAGTAGGCTGGATGGTCTTTCTTGAACTAGGCTGGATGGTCTTTCTGGAATTAGGTTGGATGGTCTTTCTGGAACTAGGTTGGATGGTCTTTCTGGAACTAGGCTGGATGATCTTTTGGAACTAGGCTAGATGTTCTTGCAGGAACTAGGCTAGATGGTCTTTCTTGAACTAGGATGGATGGTCTTTCTGGAATTAGGTTGGATGGTCTTTCTGGAACGAGGATGGATTGTCTTTCTGGAACTAGGTTGGATGGTCTTTCTGGAACTAGGCAGGATGGTCTTTTGGAACTAGGCTGCATATTCTGGAACTTAGCTTGATTGTCTTTCTGGAATTAGGCTGGTTGTTCTTTAGGAACTAGGCTAGATTTATTTCTGGAACTAGGCTGGATGGTCTTTCTGGAACTAGGCTGGATGTTAATTCTGGAACTAGGCTGGATGTTAATTCTGGAACTAGGCTGGATGTTCTTTCTGGAACTAGGCTGGATGTTCTCTTAGAACTAGGCTAGATGTTCTTTCTAGAAATAGGCTTATATTCTTGAACTAGGTCGGTGTTATTTCTGGAACTAGGCTGCATGTTCTTTCTGAACCCAGGCTGTATGTTCCTTCTGGAAAACTAGGCTAGATGGTCTTTCTTGAACATGGCTGGATGGCCTTTCTGGAATTAGGCTGGATGGTCTTTCTGGAATGAGGCTAGATTGTCTTTCTGGAACTAGGTTGGATGGTCTTTCTGGAACTAGGCTACATATTCTGGAACTTAGCTTGATTGTCTCTGGAACTAGGCTGGATGTTCTTTCTGGAACTAGGCTGGATGGTCTTTCTGGAACTAAGCTGGATGTTAATTCTGGAACTAGTCCGGATGTTCTTTCTGGAACTAGGCTGGATGGTC
This sequence comes from Chaetoderma sp. LZ-2023a, assembly GCA_034401795.1. Lineage (NCBI taxonomy): Eukaryota > Metazoa > Mollusca > Caudofoveata > Chaetodermatida > Chaetodermatidae > Chaetoderma > Chaetoderma sp. LZ-2023a. Next base: position 267,339,730 of record CM067369.1, on the reverse strand, counting down.
TCTTAGAACTAGGCTAGATGTTCTTTCTAGAAATCGGCTTATATTCTTGAACTAGGCCAGTGTTCTTTCTGGAACTAGGCTGTATATTCTGGAACTAGGCCAGATGGTCTTTCTGGAACTAGGCCGGAAGGTCTCTGGAACTAGGCTGGATGTTCTTTCTGGAACTATGCTGGATGTTCTTTCTGGAAATAGGCTGAAGTTTCTGGAACTAGGCTGCATGTTTTTTTCGAACCAGGCTGTATATTCTGGAAGTAGGCTGGATGTTCTTTCTGGAACTAGGCTGGATGTTCTTTCTGAAACTAGGCTGGATGTTCTTGCAGGAACTAGGCTGGATGGTCTTTCTTGAACTAGGCTGGATGGTCTTTCTGGAATTAGGTTGGATGGTCTTTCTGGAACGAGGATGGATTGTCTTTCTGGAACTAGGTTGGATGGTCTTTCTGGAACTAGGCAGGATGGTCTTTTGGAACTAGGCTGCATATTCTGGAACTTAGCTTGATTGTATTTCTGGAACTAGGCTGGTTGTTCTTTTGGAACTAGGATAGATTTCTTTCTGGAACTAGGCTGGATGGTCTTTCTGGAACTAGGCTGGATGTTAATTCTGGAACTAGGCTGGATGTTAATTCTGGAACTAGGCAGGATGTTAATTCTGGAACTAGGCTGGATGTTCTTTCTGGAACTAGGCTGGATGTTCTCTTAGAACTAGGCTAGATGTTCTTTCTAGAAATAGGCTTATATTCTTGAACTAGGTCGGTGTTATTTCTGGAACTAGGCTGCATGTTCTTTCTGAACCCAGGCTGCATGTTCCTTCTGGAAAACTAGGCTAGATGGTCTTTCTTGAACAAGGCTGGATGGCCTTTCTGGAATTAGGCTGGATGGTCTTTCTGGAATGAGGCTAGATTGGCTTTCTGGAACTAGGTTGGATGGTCTTTCTGGAACTAGGCTACATATTCTGGAACTTAGCTTGATTGTCTCTGGAACTAGGCAGGATGTTCTTTCTGGAACTAGGCTGGATGGTCTTTCTGGAACTAGGCTGGGTGTTAATTCTGGAACTAGTCCGGATGTTCTTTCTGGAACTAGGCTGGATGGTCTCTTAGAACTAGGCTAGATGTTCTTTCTAGAAATCGGCTTATATTCTTGAACTAGGCCACTGTTCTTTCTGGAACTAGGCTGTATATTCTGGAACTAGGCCAGATGGTCTTTCTGGAACTAGGCCGGAAGGTCTGGAACTAGGCTGGATGTTCTTTCTGGAACTATGATGGATGTTCTTTCTGGAAATAGGCTGAAGTTTCTGGAACTAGGCTGCATGGTTTTTTCGAACTAGGCTGTATATTCTGGAAGTAGGCTGGATGTTCTTTCTGAAACTAGGCTGGACGCTCTTTCTGAAACTAGGCCAGATGTTATTTTGGAACTAGGCTGGACGTTCTTTCTGAAACTAGGCCGGATGTTATTTTTAACTAGGCTGTATATTCTGGAACTAAGCTTGGTTGTCTTTCTGGAACTAGGCTGGATGTTCTTTTGGAACTAGGATAGAAATTCTTTCTGGAACTAGGCCGAATGTTCTTTCTGGAAATAGGTTGAATGGTCTTTCCGGAACTAGGCTGGATGGTATTTTGGAACTAGGCAGTGTATTCTGGAACTTGGCTTGATGGTCTTTCTGGAACAAGGCTGGGTGTTCTTTTGGAACTAGGCTGGATGTTCTTTCTGGAACTAGGCTAGCTGTTCTTTCTGGAACTAGACTTGATGTTTTTTCTGGAACTAGGTTGGATGGTTTTTTCTGGAACTAGGCTGGATGTTCTTTGTGGAACTAGGCCGGATGTTCTTTTGTAACTGGGCTGGATGTCTTTTTCTGGAGCTGGGCTGGGTGTTCCTTGTGGTACTAGGCTGGATATTCTTTCTGGAACTAGGCTGGATGTTCCTTGTGGAACTAGGCTGGGTGGTCTTATCTGGTGCCAGGATAGATGGTCTATCTGGAACCAGGCGGGGTGGTCTATCTGGAGCAGGGCTGGAAAGATGTTCCGGAACACGGATCGAAGGTTGTTCTGGAACTAGGCTGGACGGTCTTAATAGAACCGTGTATGTTGGCAGTATGTATGGAGGCACGGCATATAAAAACCAATGTTATCTGCCCTGCCAACTGACACTGTCCTGGACTACTAAATATAATTCTTAAGAAGCAAAGGATTATATGATGCAATTAATGGTCATTTTGTGTCATATAATTCTTTGCTTCTTAGGAATTATATTTAGGAATTATATACTATTTTCATGTACTCTAGAAATATGTTAGAAAACGACCATGTTAAGGTCTGGCGGTAATTATAATAAACTGAATGCTCCAAGAAAAGCTTTTATAAACGAGCCTTAAAACTATTTAGGATTCGGGCCTCAAAAGTAATCTGCGGGAAAGAATCCCTACCCATTTATTACACGTGCGATGGGTAAATACACACTGTTTAGTAATAATTTGTCTCTTGATTTTGGGACCGCTAGTATGGGTGACCATAGATCATCCATGACTAAGAGTAAACGACCTTCTCTGAAGAAATTATTGGTTTAATTGCCGTCTATCGAGTCCCTGATTCCAGCTCCCAATCACGCCATATCTAGGGCTGGTTTTATTTAGTCTTACTGGTAACTTCCCCAGTTTTACACTTGTAGGTACCCACTTGTCCTCGTGGGTGGAAAGAGGCAAGGGGCTATATCGCGTTGGATGATTCCAACGGCGGCGAGATAGTGCACAGCTCAGGCGCGAACCAAGTTCTCCGTTTAAGTAGTCGGTCCTGAGTGCTAGCCACTACACCAAGCCGTCGCTTCCCAATCATCTGTCATTTACCGTTTACATATTATGCAAATACTGGCCATGTTCGCGTAATTTATTGGCTTCTTATATCAACACCTGCATGTACATACGCAACTATAGCACTAATTTAGTTGTAACTTTTCAAAGACCAATTAATTAGGTTTCTATCTCAGTAGAATTGGCGCAGTTTCAATGTGTTGGCACTAATAAGCATCGCCTGTAACAGCTCACCCCGTACGTCATGCATTAATGTCAGGTTAATTAGGCTTATATTTGCTTTACAAACCATGAAAATCTTAGCTGTAGAAATGCACGTGTTTGCTAAAGTCGGAATGCCCCACAGTTTTGATGACGTCAGAATGGCAGGAATGGTTGAATTCACACCTTCCTTCGTCACAGAAATGGCAGAAGTTTATTTACACGCTATCTTGACTAATCGATGTTGACGCGCTTACAGTTCGCTAATCTAATTCAATAGGCTATAGTTATAATGTCACAAATGTTTGCGTGAAAAGCATGTCACCCATTACATGCTGGCGAACATCAATTATCACCGACTAGTGGGACTAGTTGGATACGTAGTTGGGTGGGGATTTTAATGACACCTGTCGCAGCACCCCAGGGCGCCATTTTAAGAGGCGCACTCGATCGCTCTGCGCGCTGTTTATTTGTTGTGATACGTCTATTGTCAGAAAACACCGCTGCCCAAAAACACTCTATTGTGCGTATCTGATGAGCGGCTTGTCGCTCACAATCAAGTTCACAGTCACAACGGCCCCCAAACGAGCAATCTAAACGAGCCAGTTTGACTACAACAAAAAAATAAGCTAAGAGATTTTTATTTAAGTCACTTCATTCTGAATTTCATAGGGCCTATTTAAATGGAATATGACGTCATAAAAACTGCTGAATATCCTGTTAACAAATTCACAGAAATATGTTGCTGCATTAGGCGGCAACAAGTTTCAGTCAAATTATTCTCAAAATATTCAGCACAATTCTAACTATATTCGATTTAGTGAATGCTATATCTAGCCCACATTTTAAAACGAGTTAACCCGTTCTTGTCATATTACTCCATATTTCAATGATGTGTCGGTGTCGGACACCCCGCTTGCATTCTGACTGTATCCTGGGCTTGTATGCCGCCTGACGTCTCCCGGGCCCCCGGCCAATCAAAGCTTGTCAAGCCGTAGCAAGCTTACACCACTTTACTACCATGCGTCGGGTACTAATATTATACTACAACATAAGTAGCTATTTAACCAGATAGGGCCTAACCACGTACAGAAGTCAGAAAATAGATCTCAAGTGTTATATAGAAATACGTGACTCATCAGGAGTAGTAACTCGATCTCGAAAGTTGTGTTGTAGGGCGCGTATGCAAACGAATACCACCACCATAGTAATAGAAGTAGTAGAGCGTTTTCCCGAGTGCTTCGGAAACAATCCAATCAGCCTGACTGTACGCTCACACGGGTTGAATAATATTGCCTATGCGTCATTGATGAATGCCACTGGAACAGACGCTTACTATTTCATTCATTCTAAGAGCGAGCGAACCGATTGAAGATTCGGTCTGCGTGAATTGGATTACTGGCTGTCTACTAGAATAACTGCTCGCCATCTGCTGCTGCTGGCGGTGTTGCTTCCACCGACTAAACTCATCCGGAGTGGAAAGTAGCAGCGCGTTCAGGGAATAGTACGCCAGAGGAAGCCTCAGTTTGGCACAAGCTAACCCAGTCCAGCATCCCTCGCATACTCCACATACCACGCCATTCAATATCTGGCAGACGTTTCCGCCGGAAGACTAGAACGTTAATATCTGGTGCTCAAAGAAGCAAAACGTGTGCGCAATTTCTCCCGGTTAGAACTAAGTTGGATATTGGGAATTATACACGTGCGATTGAGCATGAGTTGGGAAACGTGGAACGAGAAGCAGAGAGCATTAAGCTGCCTTGGTTATTAAGGATTCTTGTGTCGACATATATTTATTGGTGGCCTTACGTTGAAGCCGCGTATATATTCTTATAAATAAATGCATAGCCTACATCTGTAGACGCTGTGTGAATGGGTCGTGGCAATATTGACCCGCTGCGCCACTAGTGTTTCTCAATGCTGGTGTTGTGTGTAGGCGGCGGAGAACGTGAATAATAATCGACAGTATAAACACTAGACGCGACTACTACGATAGACGAACGCGTAGATACAATCTGATTTGCACGATATAAAACTCGATCACCAACTAGACATCAATCATATAGGCCTAGAGCGTATTGTCTTAATGATTCTGTATGCAGTCGTTCAAAGTCAGCTGGTACTACGGGAAGCGGAGTCTATAACAGAGCCGAATTTCAGATCTATATATGTGACTTAGCTCTAGCACTACAGAACCAGGACCTATAATGGAGTCGACAGTACAGAGGGGTGTCGTACTAACCAGGTCACCACACCCACAGCGCCACATTAACATGGACATAACCCAGGACAGCTACACCGACAAAATAGAACTGTCAAATAGATGCCGAGCTTTCTACCAGAACCGGTTAGCCACAGCGGATGTAATGAAGAAGAAGCTAGAATCTTTAACAACATTACCTGTTCATCCCGCATTGCTATCTACAGGAAGCACGACTGTAATATCAACGTCCTCGTCGTCAACTGATAGACGTAACGGGACGAACAGCAGCACAGACGGACGGAAATCCACACTTGAACAGGCCATGCACACGCTACGAACAGAAGTGGTATGTATAATACATTTGCACACTGGCACAGTCGCGCACACACCCCAGAACGTACGCACGTACACACAGGATTGACTACACACTAACAAACAGTAACACACGCCTATAGCCATGCACACACGCACGCACGCACGCGCGCCAATACAACACCACACGCGTAATTACACGCACTCACGCACGCACATGGACAGACAGCAATATACACTCACGCACAAAACTATTTCCGTGATAAATTATTTCTATAGAATTAGTAAATCATATTTTTTTATTGACAAGATTTATAAGAAAGGGAAACCTATTCCCAACCTCATCTCATAATAGCTATTCAGGTGATATAAGGTATCACTCATAAAAATATGCATGGTATTTTAAACCTGTTATCATGTTGATAAAGGATATTCAGGTGTAAATAGCTAAATGGTGATACATTTCTCCAGTCTATGAAGGCTGCCAAACATTTACTTTCAGGGCTTTAAGATTCACCTCATTTGGGCACACAACCTATCTTCTCCTGGATCTATCAGTGCTCCTATAAACTAGAGAATTCTGAAATCTGAAAGTGATTTTGCGCCATTTTAGTTTTAATAGCGCTATAAGATCTTTGAATGGACATAAAATGCCACAGCATCCATCTCTTGAGTATTTAATTGACTGTAAATCAGTTAATTAGTGTTCATAGCAGCCAGTAGGATTTGAATTTGGGCTTACTGATATGGGCGTATTTCATTTGGGCATGATTTGTAAAGTCATAGCTAAGGGGTAATCTAAAGCCCTGAACTTTTCAACCAATCTGACAACCCTATACTATCTGGCCTATACGCGCAATCATAGAGGTTCCATCTATATAGTCTGACAATGGGCTGAAAAAGCAGCCTGTTGAAAATTCGGAAACTAATTTGACTGGAAGCTGTTGCTGCCTTAGGCAGCAACAGCTTCCAGTAAAATTAGTTTCAAAATTTTCAACTGGTTAATTATTACATAATAAAGAATGTGCTGTCAGTAATACATGACATCACGAACTATCACTTGAGGAGAAAATGGCGGCGACCACGGTTCCATATTGTAATCTATCGGTACAATACAACCATAGCAGTGCATTTCTATGAATACAACATTCACATGAGATCAGCATCATAGGCATTTGAAGACCGAAGAAGATCCACAATTCTCGCCTAGATGCTTCCTGTATTTTCTTCAAGAAAGTGTGACTTTCCTAAGACACTAGAGGTCGTTTCTAAACTCTTCCAATCTGCGTCATAATAGACATGATCCATAGAGACGTGTTTATGGAGCATCTGTTTAGCATCTGAATGAAAACACCCATCAAGAATCTGGCGTTTCTTCAGCATCTCAGTATCCGGTTCCAGTCACAGTATAACCTGCTATAAGTGACCACCTTATGGAGTCACATTACAACCTGTCTTGTAACCATCTGTGGGAGCCGCAGTAGGCTACAACATGTCTTATATGGCCACCTTATGGAGACGCAGTAAAACCTGTTAAGTGACCACAAGGTACGTTATGGAGCAACAATACAGCATGTGTGACCACCTTATGGAGCCACAGTAAAACATGCTTAAAGAAGCACTGGGTGGAACCTGATCTGCCATTCAAATATGTGACGTCATGATCAAATGCATTACCGTTAGTTGACGCGCAGGCCTTTGAATTTCCTTCCATCCATCCCACTACCACATACACACACACACACCCTACACACTATATATATATATATATATATATATATATATATATATGTATATATATATATATATATATATATATATGTATATGTATATATGTATATGTATATATATATATATATATATATATATATGTATATGTATATGTATATATATATGTATATATATATATATATATATATATATATATATATATATATATATATATATATATATATATATATATATATATATATATATATACTAAAGCTAAAGGTATGAAGGCTTCATCCGTGAGGCGCCATTGGCAGAAAGCTGATTGGTTGGTTTGGTGTCAGAACCACCACATGACCGTGACGTCACCGGATTCTGACGACAAACTAACCAATCAGCTTTCCGACAATGGTGCCTATGGTGAAACTTTCATACCTTTAGTAGGCCTATAATATATATATATATATATATATATATATATATATATATATATATATATATATATATAAATATATATATATACACCTGTGCAAAAGTTAAGCACCACCCTATTTTTACGCACATGCGAGGGTATATTCATGTGCTATGAAGAAAGCAATAGCATAAACATTTATGTACCCATCCATCTTAGTGCAAGAGGTAATAATGCAACTAGAGGAATGCTGATTATGATGGTGGGGAAACACTGTATGTTTTTGTTTGGACTTGAAAACGAGGCCTGAATATGGTTACGTTGACACAACTGACAACTATTGCCCTACAGTTGACACACGTGGCTAGATTGTCATTAATGGTGTCTGAAAACGAAGTTTAACATCTGTGCACGAGTTTGAGACTGTCATTATTAATACCGGGTATATCCACCTTGTGCCTGGATGACGGCCTGGACACGACGTCTCATGCTGGTCACCAACCGACTGATACGCCATTGTGGTATTCGTTGCCATTCAAGATGGAGTGCGTCTGTTAATTCCTGTAGGTTCCGCACAGGAGGATCCCTCCTTCTCACCATGTTTCCCAGAATGTCCCAGATATGCTCAATAGGGTTCATGTCAGGGCTCCTTGCTGGCCATGGTAGGGTTTCGATGGCATTCTGGCGGAGGTATTCATGCACAGCTCTAGCACGATGTGGTCGGGCGTTGTCATCCATGAATATAGGGTGGGTTCCAGGTGCATGATTTACAAAATGAGGGACCACAACTCTATCCAGTATGGAATCTTGATATCTTTGTCCATTTAGTGTTCCAGGTACAGTCAACAGATCCAGCTTACAATCAAATGAGATGCACCCCCATATCATAACGGAACCTCCACCAAATGGAACTTCTTCCATGATGTTACGTTGGTCGTACGCCGTGCGTCTGGACCTCCATACACGAGTTCGACCATCTGTGGCATGAAGCAGGAACCGACTTTCATCGGACCAGTGTACCCGTCTCCAGGATCTCATGTTCCAGTGTCTTCTTTCGCTGCACCACCTCAGACGCTCCTCTTTGTGGTGTGCAGTGAGGAGAGGACGTCTGACAGGTCTCCTAGTTTTCATGCCAGCAGCATACAGTCTCCTTTTGACGGTAGACATTGACACTCTATTGCGCGTTTCCCATTGCTGGCTGAGCACTCTGCTGTTGGTGAATGGAGATCTAACAAGGCGTACTAGGGCTAGATCATCACGGGCAGTAGTCTTCTTCGGTCTTCCAGATCTAGGCCTGTCCTTCACCTCGTTAGTTTGCCCATGTTTTGCAATCAAACGACTGATTACAGTATGGTTAATGTTCAGCTGTCTGCCAATCATGCATGCATGTGCATTTCGTACTTGGAATTATATCAGCTAACGCGGGGACAGAAAGTATGGCAGCCTAGTTGTACCATCATGTTTCTACGTTCTATTGTTTTTGCTGGTGCTTAACTTTTGCACAGGTGTATATATATATATATATATATATATATATATATATATATATATATATATATATATATATATATATATATAGTAGGGGAATATGTCTCAGCGGAATGGATGGACGAAAGTTCAAAGGGTTGTGGCTGACGTCACAATCAAAATAACGTACATATCTCCGTTGCGGCAATTGAAAGGTCGTGTATGAATTGTATGCCACTGATGAATTTAGAAATTAGTATAGATTAAGTTGAGTATTTTGAAACTATTTTGCTGCAACAGGCCCTAATCAAATTAGTTTAAAAAATAATCAAAACCGCTTCTGGGTAGGCCTATCAAGTCTGCAAAGTTTCAAATCGACTCCAACACGCTTAAAAAGTGGGCGGAACTTATCTCGAAATGGGCGAGCGTAGATAGAAATGGATCCTCTATACATGTATGCCTAGGCTTCCAAAAGATAGATTGTCTTCTGAACATGGGTGATTGTCTTCTGAACATGGGTGATTGTCTTCTGAACATGGGTGATTGTCTTCTGAACATGGGTGATTGTTCTGAACATGGGTGATTGTCTTCTGAACATGGGTGATTGTCTTCTGAACATGGGTGATTGTCTTCTGAACATGGGTGATTGTCTTCTGAACATGGGTGATTGTCTTCTGAACATGGGTGATTGTCTTCTGCGCTAATCCGATTGTAGAGCACATGCCGTCACTATATACCGTCTTTATTGGTGGTATCGTTTCTATTCTAAGACTATTCACTGCCATACTTTATGATAAAGGAGATATTACCTTTGCTAGGACATTGATCTGCCATACATATTGTGGGCGTGGTGGCCTGCTGATTCTGTCATGTTGAATGCCATAACAGACTCTCTTTATACAGAGACTAGTCCCGATCAATATTCCGTCATCTAAGCTTGATTATCATCGTATGTCTGTCAATGATGCTTTATATTCGCTGAAACATCCCCTTTAACTCCCGCACGTGCACGACATGCACTAACGGATACATGCACGTGACTGGTCTCGCGGCAGTAGAACTATTCTCTTTGTAAATGTGAGATCCGTGGGCGGGGTGTCGATGGATATACTGCGCGTGCCAGCAGCTCGCGAGGAGAGGTTGGTTTGAAATTCATCTACATCTACCAAAGCGTCTGACTATGAGCTTGCTGCTAATGCGAGTCTACAGCGTGACGTCACATGCATGGATACAACAGCCACGAAATATCTGAAATAACTGCGCAAAGTTGTTATTAAACCATTGGGTGTGATCTGAGTTGGTATGTTCGTCCATCTATCTGTTTATCCATCCACCCTTTGCATGTCTATCTCGTTACTAGCTTAGAACCTACAGTTATGTATATAGGCTTATTGGACCGTGTTCCTACCGGGTCTCCGGTGAGCCTGAACCGGCCCTATAACAAACATTTGGATGTAGTGATGGGGCCCATCAGTCTCCACATAGGTGTGATAGGACCGGTTCAGGGCCAGAGCCGACTCTGACTAATTGAACCCAGCCTTTAAAAACAGACACGTCATGGAATGACAAAAAGCAGACACTACGGCAAGTGCCCCGAAGATGTGGTGTGATTAGGGTGTGGGCTGGTGTGAGACGGAAGTACGCATGCCTGTGGGTGGGTGGGTGGGTGGGTGGGATAGGGTGTATCACATGGGCAGGGGGGGGGGGGATGGGGGGGGTGGGGGTTGTAGATTATTGGCCTCTTAGCTCCTGATGGTTTCCTCTCATCCATCGCCACTGTACAGGCCATTTCGGACAATCTTGTCGCCGCATCGTGACAATAAATGTCCTGGTTCATGACGTCATTTTCTTAATCCGAGTTGTTAATGGGAGACAGTCATGTTTTAAGAGAGCTTTTAGGCATAACAAGCTTTTTATCTAATCTCGTTAAATCTCTGAAGAACTGTCGCCCTAGGCTGCTAACATTCACGGGAAATTCAATTTATATCACATTTCTTAGTCCAAGTGCACTTGAAACGTTAAGCTGATCACAATCAGATTTAGAGACAACATGTGTAGAGAGTAGTACAATTACCTGCTATAATACCGTGTGTGCGTGATTTCATACATACGTGCATGTGTGCGAGAGTGAGTGCGTGTTTGTTGCGCGTACAAGGACACAAATGGGAGTATACACAAATAGAGCCAGACCAGAGTATACTGACCAGTGCTTAGTAGCTATTTTAATAGCAAAATCAATGATATAAACATCCGTTTATAAACACCTACTATTTCGTAAACTGAATTATAAACATTAAATTATTTTTCTCTAAATCCTAAACTACATAGTCCTTAAACCGAGGCATGCGGAGGCCATCTGGCTTAAACCCATTCCTGTTAAGCGTTCTACACTTAAAATTACAGTATCTGTTTCATGACAACTATATGTACAGAATTCCTAAAAAAGGTTGACTTTTAAAACCAATTTGATTGACACCTGTTGTTGCTATTAGACGGTTACATTTCTCAGTCAAATTAGTTTTAAAATATTCAACAGGAAGTGATTGTTCCTTATGTTATAAGGAATGTGTAGTTCCTCGTGTGTGGAGATTACGGGTTCACACATATACACAATGTGATAAGGGTATTGATCATAAGAAATTAGATTCATTTCTATGAATAGTTGATGATATGAAGGCTGTCACGTGGTCATGTGCCGAGCGAGCGTGCTTATGCTGTCAATCATTAACTCTGAAGAACTCACTAAATGCTCAAATGCTCCCTCCTTATAGGCAACGTCCATCACCGAAATATGTTTTGTGTTGATTATTTTAGAAAATAATTTGACGTGAAGTGGTTGTTGCTAAATATTATTTATTAACCCTTTAACCCACAAATTTGGAACAGAAAATTTCGATTTTCTCATAGAAAATGTCCATTTGCAGACTAAAAAAATACTTTTTGAAATTTTGCCACTGGAATCACGTGCTTTCCAGTGGTAAATTATAAAAAAAAATCTTATCTTGGTCTGCGAATTTACATTTCTCAAAAGCCCTGCCAGAAGCCGTTTTTGGGTGATATATGTGTTAAATGGTTAAGATTTGCATGGATATGGGATTAAATGTGTTAAAATTGATTACGCCTAGTGTAAAAGTCCTCTGATATGATTTTGTAATCTGTTAACAGTTGTTTAAGTGTGTTAACACCTGTAATTTGCATACGTGCAACCAGAGCATGTATGTTTATCGAATTTGTCAAATTTATTGAATAAAATCTGGACATTTTATTTGACAACTTTGTTGTGTGTCACTTTAAGTAGCACAGAATCTCGCCGATTCTCGCTGTGGCAAGACGAGACAAGCGAATAATTGATATTCTCCATCTGCTGCTGGCAACACAAATCTACGTGACTGTCTCAATCTGACGTCACAGAATGGACCTTTCCAGTTTTAGCTATGCCCCGCCCATCTCTAGCTAAGCTCCACACACACACACATTGCTCGTGTTGGGATCGATCGATCTCTGAACTCCCTGACTATCAATTTCCAGAAAACTATACAGGTAAGCTATTAAATATTTTGGAACTAATTTGACTTGGCGCTGGTTGCTGAGCGTCCAGTCAATTTGTTTCAAACTATTCAACAGCATGTTTATTAAATAGTAAAGACATACAATTCATACAACGTGTCGGACTGTTAAGAGTTAGACGGGCCAAATAGAATCATTTATGACGTCGTGATTATGACATCATCCTAAACGCCGCTTAACTGATTATGACGTCATAATACGTCAGATGATAGATGGATACTCTGAAAAGCTGAATTGTCCTTGCGTAGTTAGAAATATTGGGATACATGAGATGTATATAAGATCATTAGTAAGTTGTCATGATAATCACACCTGACGTCACTTCCGTCCCTCTACAGTATACAGCCAATGGCGTGAGGCCATTCCGTAGAATTAGTCACATCTGTAAGACAGATAATATTGAGTTGGTGGGTGGTCAGTGTATAGATTGTGAATTGTGACGGGATGGACAAATGTCTACGAGTCTTAACTCTCATTCCCTCCACTTGATGGAGATTCGATCCCAAGTCAATATCTTAATAGCATCCTGCCTCATAATTTGATTTGTGGACCGGGATGAAGCCGGCATACGTGATGAGATATAGGTCATTCCTGGCACAGCCACAGGGACGCTTTTTATTAACATTCAGTCCTCGGTCTGTATTGATAATAAATTTCTTGGTTGAGACAGTCACATCGATTTGTGTCGCCACCAGCAGATGGAGAATATCAATTATTCACGTGTCTCGTCTTGCTACAGCGAGACTCGACGAGACTGTGCTACTTAAAGTGACACACAACAAAGAGGCCAGATAAAATGTCGAGATTAACGCTATTTGTTCAATGATAAATTCGACAACTTCGATAGACTTGCATGCGCTGGTTGCATAGTTTATATTATCTGGATAAATTATGGAAGACTCAACCGTTATACTATGATTACCTCGGAGCCGATATAAAGCCCGACTGGTATCAGACCAACTATTACAAACGGTACACTAACTAATACCCTCAGATAAAATTAAAAAACCCAAACAACCTGTCATAACACGCTGATAGACCTTCTTACAGGATATAGATTATGATTGATTGATTGATTGATTGATTGATTGATTGATAGTTTATGGATAGGCATAAACATTTATTTATGCATAGAAGTATATCTGTCCATCATTCGGAACATTGAATTCCAGTATCAGGGCATTAGCTGAATCACCAAGTTTGAGATAACGTATAATATCAGGACCCAGCATACAATTTATCTGGGAATGCATGTAACATGGATTGGACTTAATGCTCGTCTAATATTAGCAGATGTTAAGGCCTAATTGTACATTATTTATAACGACCACGTGACGCGCACGGACTGGGTTTATAAAACATTTAATAAAACAAAACAACAAACAGGCAACGGGCAGAGTGATGAAATACACAATGAACTCCACAGTGGCTTTTTGGTTGACGTTCTGGTGTCACAAACGGACGTGTTAGATAACTGCCTGACGCGCTGACAGGGCACGACACGTGCTCAGCAATGGTCTGCTTCGTTGAGCATAGAAGCTGTGAACAACAACTACATTTAATTCTGCATACATCCAGAATGCTGCTTTTCGACGAAACTTGATTATTTTGAAAACTGCCTGATCGTTAGTCGCTGCTGTCCAAAATCAACAACATTCAGGCAAATTGCTATCAAAATAATCATCATTATCACCACACCCACAACCATCTTCCATAACATGCCGCCAGCATTATCATGCCGACCATCGCCGTCGTCGGCATCATGGTCGTCGCCTTCGTCATCTTCATCATCATCACGATATCATCATCATCATCACCACCGTCATCATCATCATCATCACCACCGTCAGCATCATCAGCAGCAGCAGCACCACCGTCAACATATCATCACTATCGCCAACATCATCATCATGATCATCATCGTCGTCATCATCACCGGTATCGTCGTCACGATCATCATCATCATCATCATCATCATCATGGCCACCTTGTTCGCTCAAATTGGGTGGCTATTTGCTGAAGTATCGCTGGCCAATGTTTGGTGATTTTTCTATCATAACTACAGAGTACACTAGCAATCGGCATCCATTATCCGCTCTCTATAAGGGCTGGCAGTTATCGCTATTCGCGCACTCGTGCGTCAACAAACTGTAATTATGTAAACGTATACTCTACTGTCTTCATAGCAGTTTTGTGTTTAACGACCGCGAGCCGCTCTAGTAATTGTATGATCAATAAACAAGTTATTTACAATCACCATGTAATGTGAGCTATGATAACTGAGAATGCACTCTTCTCTGCAATTTCATCCTCTCCATCATCATCGATTCATGATCATCGTCGTAATCGTCGTCGTCATCATGATCGAGCATCATCATCATTGGCAGGAGCAGCAGCACCATCACCACCACCACCATCATCATCATCAACATCGATTTATCATCATCATCATCATCATCGATTCATCATCATCATCATCATCATCATCATCATACCACCATCCTCATCATTACCATCGACTCATCATCATCATCATCATCATCATCATGATTGATTCTTCATCATCAGCATCATCATCATCATCATCATCATGATTGAATAATCATCGTCATCGTCATCGTCAGCATCATCGATTCATCATCATCACCACCACCACCATCATCATCATCATCATCATCATCATCATCATCATCATCATAACATAGGCTCATGCTTAACTATTCCAGCATTTGACAGACAAGCCGTGCCATTAATGACTGCTGTAATTCTAGTCTCAATTACCATTCCATAATTACAATTGTCAGTCTGAGAGGGTGGGGGGGTTGGGTGGGGTGGGGTGGGGCGCTTAACTATCCTCCAGTCTGAGAGGCGGGGTGGGGCGCTTAACTGGCCGTTACTCTGTCAGATACACACTCGCTATGAGAGCCACGCCTTTACTGCTGCACGCGCACAGCAGGATGGTCTAATACCCGGCGGTGATATGTGATCTGCTGTTGGATGGGAGCAGCATCTTTTAATCACATACAAGTTTTGACAGATATACAATGTTTAGGGTTTCACCGGTGGACCACATGGTTTGACCGATGAACTACATTGTTTGCCCAATGGAATACATGGTTTGACCAATGGACCACATGGTTTGACCGCCGGGGCGCTGGGTTTGACAGATATACGGCTGTGTTTGACTGATGCGCGCCGTTTAGAAAGCATATACCGTTTTAAAAACCGTACCGTTTAGAAACGACAAGGATCATTGAACACTTTTTAAGCTAATTTGACGAAACTGTTTTCCAGTAAATTAGTTTGAAAATATTCAACAGCTTACCTATATAGTTTTCTTATCGAGAGATACGGGAAGTGCATAGTTAAAACGGTTAAGGATTGCTTGGAACGCGGCTACAAATCTCGTGTTCGACGGAATAATAGCAGACAATACCTTATTGCGCATGTCAGAAAATCCCAGGGATGCTTGATGTAACTGATGCAAGCAGGCTGCTCACTATTGAATGGCCCACCCTTAAGTTTGCTACCGGACATAATAACACATCTGCTTTAGATTCTGAGAATGAGTAAGAATGCGTGTGTTAGAAATCCTCCCGCGGCGCGTGCGAGGGCTGGGTGGCGATGATGGTGACGGTGATGATGGAACTGTGCTCTGCAGTTACTTAGGGGTGGGCAATGTAGTTGTATACATACTCTGTTCCCAGACGTCCATATTACTGCGTTAATTGGCCCCCAGTGTGTGTATGTCTTGTTATTCCGTTAACACTCACATCAGCCAAAAACGGCTTCTGCAGTGGTCTTGAGAAATGTCCATTTGCAGACTAAGAGAAGACTATTTTTTTTAATTTACCACTGGAATGACTGGCTCGATAATCGAATTTTCAAAAATAGTCCCTCTTTGGGTCTGCAAATGGACATTTTCTACGGGAAAATTGATTTAAAAAAACCTAGATTCGATGTTTAAAGTGTTAACTAAGCATGTCTTGTGTGTGTTTCAGTTATCCTTGATGGACCAGAACATGTCATTGATGAAGCAGATGTTGACGTTGAATGAGACGATCGAGGATATCAAGTGGCAGCAGAGGTGTGGCGGATCACACAACAGCGAGTCCCTGGCATCGTGCGAGGAATTCTCAGATACAGACATGTTCGAAGAATCCGACAATGACATCACTATCAAACATACACCTGTAACTATAACAACAACTGTATCCACCATCCCTCCGTTAACAGGCACACCGCTGATAAACGGTCACCAGAAAAATATAAGTAAGTCGCCCTCAGCAGGTCTTACAGAAGATTTCGTGATAGATACGCAAGCGTCGGACTTAAGTTCTTTAATCAAGGATTACGATACCATGTTGAAGCTAGGTCATTTACCAACGTACACGTCCACGCTCAAGAGGGATATCACAAAGACCACGCCCTTATCATCGCCAGTTCTAGGGACAAAGCTACAGAAAAATGCTACTCTGGATTTTCGTCGTGTTCCCGATACAAACGGTTCTAGGACTTACTCCTGCAACGTTCAAATAACTAAGAGACACGTGGATAAGGGTATGACGTACACTGGTCAGTCCCTGAGTGTAGGTCACACTGACCAGTCCATGCACGTGTGTCACCATAGTGACCAGAGTTCTTTCGATTCAGGAATACACTCGGATGAGGACAGAACTGTGGTGTCGTGACGGATGCCATTCTAAGTGTCATGGCTGCAATTTACACATCTAATATCTAGATAACATTTAAACCTGTCATAACGAAGCCGGCCAAACCCGTCTCTGCAGTCGTCTTGAGTAATATATATTTCCATGCCAAGAGACTATTTTTGAAAATTAACCACTTGAATGCCTTGCTCGAAAATCGAGTCAGTCATTCCAGTGGTAAATTTTCTAAAATAATATCTTGGCTTGGTAAGGAACATTCAATAAACTAATATTTTGATTTTCTCAAAGTTAGCCATTAAATGTTAAAACGTCTGCTAATTATTTTGAGAACTATTTGTCCACAAGACATTTTTGTCGCAAATTGTTTTTGAAATGTTAGCTTGAAGCGTCACATTGATAGCGCCACCCACTTTCACATCATGCTGTGTACTAAGCCACTATACTTAACCCTCTCATGGTCGAGCTGACCAAAACTGGCGTTTGAAGGGGTGTGTGTGTGGTGGCTCGAGTAATGACCATTTGAAGGCCATGGGAAGACTATTTTAAAGATTCTTTCAAAAATAGTCTTCCCTTTGCTAGGAACTGTACATTCACTAACCACAATTCTCAATTATCTTGACCCATCTTAAGCATTAAACGCCTGTATATGCGATGGATTCCCTCCTATTGGAGTGACACGTGTATAGGGCCTAGCTATGGTGTTGGACATTTAAATCTAACACAAGACGTAACAATGATATCAAAGTGTTCTCCCTATCTGCATCTAAGCCTGAGGTGTGATGTATGCAATGACGACACCCCCCCCCCCCCGCCCCACTCACCCCACCATTCGACAAAGTAACTGTGTGATTGTACTGGGCCTTAACTTCAGTATAGGGGCCTACTCACACAGTTACTTTGTCGAATATTTCCAAAATGTTTCAATGGCTTCAGTGATGAAAGTGGCTTCAGTGATGAAAGTGTTAATAGCAAAATGTAGTCTTATTAATATCAGATTCCCAGACATGGTTTTAATGTTCAAGCCAGGGGTGTCTCCTTGGTCATGAATGGACGGACACAATTCTAGTTATTTCCAACACAGATCCGCCCATCGCTCATTTCCAGCAGAGATCCACCAATCACCCATTTCCAGCACAGATCCGCAAATTGCCCATTTCCAGCAGATATCCGCCCATCGCCCATTTCCAGCACAGATCCGTCCATCGCCCATTTCCAGCACAGATCCGCCATCGTTTATAATGTAGGAATCAATTTATATGAATCCCGAGTTACCACAATCCTAATGCCAAGGTAAGCTCTAGAGGTAAGCTGTTTATTGTGACTAGAGCTATTGCTGACTACAACAGTAACAGCTCCCAGTCAAATTTACTCTCAATGATCAACAAAATGTTTATTAAATAGAAAATCCATCAAAGATGTACAATTCTTAAATTTGACATATATCACTATGTATTGTGACGCCGGCCTCCGCGTGACTTAATTGAATATGACGTCATATACGTGAGTGCCAGATCGGATCTGTCCATGATTGCCGAGGTTACTGTGATTTCTAACGTAAAACTGGCCATAGTACTGAAACTTATACGTGAGTGCCAGATCGGATCTCTCCATGATTGCCGAAGTTACTGTGATTTCTAACGTAAAACTGGCCATAGTACTGACACTTTATTCCGAATTTGTTTTAGCTATTACTGTGAATTACCACTAGTAATGGTTTCCCGTGTATGTGCGTGCGTGTGTTAGGTGACGGGTGCCACAGAATTTTGCCACATGTTCTAAGCAAATATGGAGGTATGGGGGCATTAACGCGCCATGTTGTATTCCTGGAAACCAGTACTCAAAGTGAATATTTAGAAAATATTTCAACTAAAGGTCTGCGCCATCATCGGCAGTGATAAACATATGATACACGTATGATATAGGCCTATTTCTTAGTTTTATCCACAATCCTATGCTGATGGAATGGATGGCTATGGAATCATACAACATTGTTGACCGGATTTTCAATAAGAACCGCAGGATTTCAATTACTATCAGGACATATATCGATATATATATATATATATATATATATATATATATATATATATATATATATATATATATATATATATATATATATATATATATATATATATATATATATATATATATATATATATATATATATATATATATATATAAGTTTTACAATAAGGTATTTAAGTAAACATTACGTCACGCTTTCTATCTCGCTGTGTCGGTGTTTAGCTTGCCTACACATCAACCAGAAATCATGGCCACTATTGGGTATCTGTGATGCCTTTAAGCAAGCGGCGGAAACTGTGCGATCAAATAATAATATAGATAAATATTGCTACTTATGCTGATTTGATTACGAAATCAGTTTGACTAACAGTTGTTGCTTCCTATTGTAGTACTTAATAACTTTCAGTCAAATTGTTTTTAAATTTTTCAATCAGTATCATAAATAGTATTGAAACGATGCCGTTTGTCAATGCACACAGTATTACCACGTAATTTGCTGTATATATGAACCGTCTGTTATATCTCTCTTGTTATTAAGTTAGTAAATTATGTTAAGTTAAAGTTTCACTAAGTTATTAAGTTGCTAATGTACAGTACAGCTCATAAATAACTTGAATTGTCTGAATAACAGGTTAATAATAGTTAGTATAATTATGACCTAAGAAATGTTCGGTTGAATATTTTGAAAATAATTTGATTGAAAGACATTGCTCCCTAAGTTATTTCCGAGCTGTATTGTTTTAGTATGTGCATAAAATTGTTACCTGAGCTAAGCAGACAGTGATATAACGTAATGGAGACAATGTACATATCAAGGGTATTATTATTATTACTACCATTATTATTATTATCACGTTTCAATACGTTTTGAATGATAAAATAAATTTTACATGAATTCATTTTATTCAGTGTTATATCATCAATATTTGGTAACCAGAGACCATGAGCTACCTGGACGGTGTGTCCTATCTATTAAAATAGCCCCGCCTAAGGCGTGCCCACACAGCACGTGACTGGACTGCGAGCCTCTTGAGAGGAGATGACATTCTACCGGATTTGTATTGTCCTTAGGAACTGTCTCTAGTTACTCGGTATGGTGTACAGATCAATATTTATCTAAAGCCACATAAAACATCACTCTACATCCATTCATATGCATCTACATGCATTACCTCCCCTCTACATGCATTATCTCACTCTACATGTATCCACTCCCCTCTACCATGTATCCACTCCCCTCTACATGTATTCACATCCCTCTACATGTATGCACATCCCTCCACATGTATTCACATCCCTCTACATGTATTCACATCCCACTACATGCATTCACATCCCTCTACATGTATTCACATCCCTCTACATGTATTCACATCCCTCTACATGTATTCACTTCCCACTACATGCATTCACATCCCTCTACATGTATTCATATCCCTCTACATGCATTCACCTCCCTCTACATGTATTCCCATCCCTCTACATGCATTACCCCCCCCCCTCTACATGTATTCACATCCCTCTACATGCATTACCCCCCCCCCCCCCCCCTCTACATGTATTCACATCCCTCTCCATGTATTCACATCCCTCGCCATGCAGTCACTCCCCTCTACATGCATTACCTCCCCTCTACATGTATTCACATCCCTCTCCATGCATTCACATAGCTGTCCATGCATTCACTCCCCTCTACATGCATTACCTCCCCCTATACATACATTCACTCCCATCTACATGCATTCAATACTCTCTACATGCATTCAATCGCCTCTACATGTATTCACTTCCCTCTACATGCATTACGTCCTCTCTACATGCATTTACGCCCTCTGCATGTATTCACTCCCCTCTACATGCATTCACTCCCCTCTACATGCATTACATCCTCTCTACATGCATTCAAGCCCTCTGCATGTATTCACTCCCCTCTACATGCATTCACTCCCCTCTATATACATTCACTCCCCTCTACATATATTACATGCATTACCTCACCCTCTACATGCATTCACTCCCCTCTACATGCCTTACCTCCTGTCTACAGGGATTCACTCCACTTTACATGTATTCACTCCCCTCTACATGTATTCCATCCCCTCTACATGTATTACCTCCCCTCTACATGCATTCACTCCCCTCTACATGGATTCACCTCCCTCTACACGCATTCACCTCCCTCTACACGCATTCACCTCCCTCTACACGCATTCACATCCCTCTACATGCATTCACATCCCTCTAAATGCATTCACATCCCTCTACATGTATTCACATCCCTCTACATGTATTCACATCCCTCTACATGCATTCACAACCCTCTACACGCATTCACATCCCTCTACACGCATTCACATCTCTCTACACGCATTCACATCCCTCTACACGCATTCACATCTCTCTACACGCATTCACATCCCTCTACACGCATTCACATCCCTCTACACGTATTCACATCCGCCTACATGCATTCACATCCCTCTACATGTATTAACTCAACTCTACATGTATTCACATCCCTCTACATGCATTCACATCCCTCTACATGTATTCACATCCCGCTACACACATTCACATCCCTCTACACGCATTCACATCACTCTACACGCATTCACGTCCCTCTACACGCATTCACATCCCTCTACATGTAATCACACCCCTCTACATGTATTCACATCCCTCTACATGCATTCACATGCCTCTACATGTATTCATATCCCTCTACACGCATTCACATCCCTCTACACGCATTCACATCCCACTACATGCATTCACCTCCCTCTACATGCATTCACATCCCTCTACATGCATTCACTCACCTCTACATGCATTCACTCAGCTCTACATCGATTCACCTCCCTCTACATGCATTCACTCACCTCTACATCGATTCACCTCCCTCTACATGCATTCACTCACCTCTACATGCATTCACTCACCTCTACATGCATGCACTCACCTCTAAATCCATTCACATCCCTCTACATGCATTCACATCCCTCTACATGCATTCACTCACCTGTACATGCATTCACATCCCTCTACATGCATTCACTCACCTGTACATGCATTCACTCACCTCTACAAGCATTCACTCACCTCCACATGCATTCACTCACCTCTACATGGATTCACCTCACTCTACATGCATTCACTCACCTCTACAGGCATTCACTCCCCTCTACATGCATTCACTCACCTCTAGATGCATTCACTCAACTCTACATGCATTCGCTCCCCTCTACATGCATTCGCTCCCCTCTACATGCATTCACTCCCCTCTACATGCATTCACTCACCTCTACATGCATTCACTCACCTCTACATGCATTCACTCCACTCTACATGGATTCACATCCTTTCTACATGCATTCACTCACCTCTACATGCATTCATATCCCCTCTAGATGCATTCACATCCCCCCTAAATGCATTCACTCACACCCTACATGCATTCACTCACATCTACGTGCATTCACTCACACCCTACATGCATTCACTCACACCCTACATGCATTCACTCAACTCTACATGCATTCACTCACCTCTGCATGCATTCATATCCCCTCTAGATGCATTCACATCCCCCCTAAATGCATTCACATCCTGTCTACATGCATTCACACACACCCTACATGCATTCACTCACATCTACGTGCATTCACTCAACTCTACATGCATTCACTCACCTCTGCATGCATTCACATCCCTCTACATGCATTCACTCACTTCTACATGCATTCACTCCCCTCTACATGCATTCATTCATCTCTACATGCATTCACTCCCCTCTACGTGCATTCACTCACTTCTACATGCATTCACTCACCTTTACATGCATTCACATCCCTTTACATGCATTCACTCACCTCTACATGCATTCACATCGCTCCACATGCATTCACTCACCTCTACATGCATTCACTCACCTGTATGCATTCACTCACCTGCATGCATTCACCTCGCTCCATATGGTTTCACTCACCTCTACATGCATTCACTCACCTCTACATGCATTCATATCGCTCCACATGCATTCACTCACCTCTACATGCATTCACTCACCTCTACATGCATTCACATTCCTCTACATGCATTCACTCACCTCCATGCATTCACTCACCTCTACATGCATTCACTTCCCTCTACATGCATTCACCTTCCTTTACATGCATTCGCATCACTTCACATGCATTCACTCACCTCTACATGCATTCTCTCACCTCTAGATTCATTCACTCACCTCTACATGCATTCACTCACCTCTACATGCATTCACTCACCTCTACATGCATTCACATCCCTCTACATGCATTCACTCCCCTCTACATGCATTCACTTCCCTCGACATGCATTCACTCACCTATACATGCTTTCACTCACCTCTACATGCATACAAATCTCATTACATGCATTCACATCGCTCCACATGCATTCACTCACCTGTACATGCATTCACTCACCTCTACGTTCATTCACTCACCTATACATGCATTCACTCACCTCTACATGCGTTCACTCACTTCTACATGCATTCACTCACCTCTACATGCATTCACTCACCTCTACATGCATTCACTCACCTATCCCTGTATTTACATCCCTCTAAATGCATTACCTCTCCTCTACATGCATTACCTGCCTCTATATGCATTTACATCTCTACATGCATTACCTCCCCTCTACATGCATTCACATCCCCCCTACAGGCTTTCATATCACTCTACATACATTTATATCACTCTACATGCATTCCTTTCCCTCTACATACATTTCACTCCCCTCTACATGCATTACCTCCCTCTACATACATTCGCATCGCTCTACATGCATTCACTCCCCTCTACATGTATTCACTCCCCTCTACATATATTCACTCCCCTCTCCATGCATTCACATCCCTCTACATGTATTCACATCCGACTACATGCATTCACATCCCTGTACATGTATTCACATCCCTCTAGACGCATTCACTCACCTCTACACGCAGTCACTCACCTCTACATGCATTCACATCGCACTACATGGATTCACATCCCTCTACATGCATTCACATCCCTCTACATGCATTCACTCACCTCTACATGTATTCACTCCCCTCTACATGTATTCACATCCCTCTATATGTATTCATTCCCCTCTACATGCATTCACTCACCTTTACCTGTATTTACATCGCTCTGCATGCATTCACTCACCTCTACATGCATTCAATCCCCGCTACATGCATTCACTCCCCTCTACATCCATTCACTCACTTCTACATGCATTCAATCACCTCTACATGTATTCACTCCACTCTACATGGATTCACATCCCTCTACATGTATTCAGTCCCCTCTACATGGAGTCACATCACTCAACACGCATTCACATCCCTATACATGTATTCACTCCCCTCTACATGCATTCAATCCCCTCTACATGCATTCACACCCCTCTACATGCATTCACTCCCCTCTACATGCATTCGCTCACCTCTACATGCATTCACATCCCTCTACCTGCATTCACTCCCCTCTACATGGATTCACATCCCTCTACATGCATTCACCTCGCTTCACCTCTACATGCATTCACTCACCGCTACATGTATTCACATCCTGCTACATGTATTCACATCCCTCTACATGCATTCACTCACCTATACATGCATTCACTCACATCTACTTGCATTCACTCACCTCTACATGCATTCACTCCCCTCTACATGGATTCACATCCCTCTACATGCATTCACATCGCTTCACATGCATTCACTCAACTCTACATGCATTCACTCACCTCTACATGCATTCACACACCTCTACATGCATTCACACACCTCTACATGCATTCACTCCGCTCTACATGCATTCACTCCCTTCTACATGCATTCACATCCCTCTACATGCATTCCCTCACCTATACATGCATTCACTCACCTCTGCATGCATTCACTCACCTCTACATGCATTCACTCACCGCTACATGCATTCACTCACCTCTACATGCATTCACTCACCTCTGCATGCATTCACTCACCTCTACATGCATTCACTCACCTCTACATGCATTCACTCCACTCTACATGGATTCACATCCTTTCTACATACATTCACTCACCTCTACATGCATTCATATCCCCTCTAGATGCATTACCATCCCCTCTACATGTATTCACTCCCCTCTACATATATTCACTCCCGTCTCCATGCATTCACATCCCTCCACATGTATTCACATCCCACTACATGCATTCACATCCCTGTACATGTATTCACATCCCTCTAGACGCATTCACTCACCTCTACACGCAGTCACTCACCTCTACATGCATTCACATCGCACTACATGCATTCACCTCCCTCTACATGCATTCACATCCCTCTACATGCATTCACTCACCTCTACATGTATTCACTCCCCTCTACATCGATTCACCTCCCTCTACATGTATTCACTCCCCTCTACATGCATTCACTCCCCTCTACATGCATTCACTCACCTCTACATGCATTCACTCACCTCTACATGCATGCACTCACCTCTACACCAATTCACACCCCTCTACATGCATTCACATCCCTCTACATGCATTCACTCACCTCTACATGCATTCACTCTCCTCTACAAGCATTCACTCACCTCCACATGCATTCACTCACCTCTACATGGATTCACTCACCTCTACATGCATTCACTCACCTCTCCCTGTATTTACATCCCTCTAAATGCATTACCTCTCCTCTACATGCATTACCTCCCTCTATATGCATTTACATCTCTACATGCATTACCATCCCCTCTACATGTATTACCTCCACTGTACATGCATTACCTCCCCTCTACATCCATCACTCACCTCTACATGCATTCACATCCCTCTACTTGCATTCACTCACCTCTACATGCATTCACTCCCCTCTACATGCATTCACTCCCCTCTACATGGATTCACCTCCCTCTACACGCATTCACCTCCCTCTACACGCATTCACATCCCCCTACATGGATTCACATCCCTCTACATGCATTCACTCACCTCTACATGCATTCACTCCCCTCTACATGCATGCACTCCCCTCTACATGCATTCACTCACCTCTACATGCATTCATTCATCTCTACATGCATTCACTCCCCTCTACCTGCATTCACTCACCTCTACATGCATTCACTCACCTCTACATGCATTCACTCACCTCTAGTTGCATTCACTCAACTCTACATGCATTCACTCACCTCTACATGCATTCGCTCCCCTCTACATACATTCACTCCCCTCTACATGCATTCACTCACCTCTATATGCATTCAGTCACCTCTACATGCATTCACTCACCTCTACATCCATTCACTCCACTCTACATGGATTCACATCCTGTCTACATCCATTCACTCACCTCTACATGCATTCATATCCCCTCTAGATGCATTCACATCCCCCCTAAATGCATTCACATCCTGTCTACATGCATTCACACACACCCTACATGCATTCACTCACATCTACGTGCATTCACTCAACTCTACATGCATTCACACACCTCTGCATGCATTCACATCCCTCTACATGCATTCACTCACTTCTACATGCATTAACTCCCCTCTACATGCATTCATTCATCTCTACATGCATTCACTCCCCTCTACCTGCATTCACTCACCTCTACATGCATTCACTCACCTCTACATGCATTCACATCCCTTTACATGCATTCACTCACCTCTACATGCATTCACATCGCTCCACATGCATTCACTCACCTCTACATACATTCACTCACCTGTATGCATTCACTCACCTGCATGCATTCACCTCGCTCCATATGGTTTCACTCACCTCTACATGCATTCACTCACCTCTACATGCATTCATATCGCTCCACATGCATTCACTCACCTCTACATGCATTCACTCACCTCTACATCCATTCACATTCCTCTGCATGCATTCACCTTCCTTTACATGCATTCGCATCACTTCACATGCATTCACTCACCTCTACATGCATTCTCTCACCTCTAGATTCATTCACTCACCTCTACATGCATTCACTCACCTCTACATGCATTCACTCACCTCTACATGCATTCACATCCCTCTACATGCATTCACTCCCCTCTACATGCATTCACTTCCCTCGACATGCATTCACTCACCTATACATGCATTCACTCACCTCTACATGCGTTCACTCACTTCTACATCCATTCACTCACCTCTACATGCATTCACTCACCTCTACATGCATTCACTCACCTCTCCCTGTATTTACATCCCTCTAAATGCATTACCTCTCCTCTACATGCATTACCTCCCTCTATATGCATTTACATCTCTACATGCATTACCATCCCCTCTACATGTATTACCTCCACTGTACATGCATTACCTCCCCTCTACATCCATCACTCACCTCTACATGCATTCACATCCCTCTACATGCATTCACTCACCTCTACATGGATTCACTCCCCTCTACATGCATTCACTCCCCTCTACATGGATTCACCTCCCTCTACACGCATTCACCTCCCTCTAAATGCATTCACATCCCTCTACATGTATTAACTCAACTCTACATGTATTCACATCCCTCTACACGCATTCACATCCCTCTACATGTATTCACATCCCTCTATACACATTCCCATCCCTCTACACGCATTCACATCACTCTACACGCATTCACGTCCCTCTACACGCATTCACATCCCTCTACACGCATTCACGTCCCTCTACACGCATTCACATCCCTCTACATGCATTCACATGCCTCTACATGTATTCATGTCCCTCTACACGCATTCACATCCCTCTACACACATTCACATCCCACTACATGCATTCACCTCCCTCTACATGCATTCACATCCCTCTACACGCATTCACATCCCACTACATGCATTCACCTCCCTCTACATGCATTCACATCCCTCTACATGCATTCACATCCCTCTATGTGCATTCACTCACCTCTACATGCATTCACTCACCTCTACATGCATTCACTCAGCTCTACATCGATTCACCTCCCTCTACATGCATTCACTCACCTCTACATGCATTCACTCCCCTCTACATGCATTCACTCACCTCTACATGCATTCACTCACCTCTACATGCATGCACTCACCTCTACACCCATTCACATCCCTCTACATGAATTCACATCCCTCTACATGCATTCACTCACCTCTACATGCATTCACTCACCTCTACAAGCATTCACTCACCTCCATATGCATTCACTCACCTCTACATGGATTCACCTCACTCTACATGCATTCACTCACCTCTACAGGCATTCACTCCCCTCCATATGCATTCACTCACCTCTACATGGATTCACATCCCTCTACACGCATTCACATCACTCTACACGCATTCACGTCCCTCTACACGCATTCACATCCCTCTACACGCATTCACGTCCCTCTACACGCATTCACATCCCTCTACATGCATTCACATGCCTCTACATGTATTCATATCCCTCTACACGCATTCACATCCCCCTACACACATTCACATCCCACTACATGCATTCACATCCCTCTACATGCATTCACATCCCTCTATGTGCATTCACTCACCTCTACATGCATTCACTCACCTCTACATGCATTCACTCAGCTCTACATCGATTCACCTCCCTCTACATGTATTCACTCCCCTCTACATGCATTCACTCCCCTCTACATGCATTCACTCACCTCTACATGCATTCACTCACCTCTACATGCATGCACTCACCTCTACACCAATTCACACCCTTCTACATGCATTCACATCCCTCTACATGCATTCACTCACCTCTACATGCATTCACTCACCTCTACAAGCATTCACTCACCTCCACATGCATTCACTCACCTCTACATGGATTCACTCACCTCTACATGCATTCACTCACCTCTCCCTGTATTTACATCCCTCTAAATGCATTACCTCTCCTCTACATGCATTACCTCCCTCTATATGCATTTACATCTCTACATGCATTACCATCCCCTCTACATGTATTACCTCCACTGTACATGCATTACCTCCCCTCTACATCCATCACTCACCTCTACATGCATTCACATCCCTCTACTTGCATTCACTCACCTCTACATGCATTCACTCCCCTCTACATGCATTCACTCCCCTCTACATGGATTCACCTCCCTCTACACGCATTCACCTCCCTCTACACGCATTCACATCCCCCTACATGGATTCACATCCCTCTACATGCATTCACTCACCTCTACATGCATTCACTCCCCTCTACATGCATTCACTCCCCTCTACATGCATTCACTCACCTCTACATGCATTCATTCATCTCTACATGCATTCACTCCCCTCTACCTGCATTCACTCACCTCTACATGCATTCACTCACCTCTACATGCATTCACTCACCTCTAGTTGCATTCACTCAACTCTACATGCATTCACTCACCTCTACATGCATTCGCTCCCCTCTACATACATTCACTCACCTCTACATGCATTCACTCACCTCTATATGCATTCAGTCACCTCTACATGCATTCACTCACCTCTACATCCATTCACTCCACTCTACATGGATTCACATCCTGTCTACATCCATTCACTCACCTCTACATGCATTCATATCCCCTCTAGATGCATTCACATCCCCCCTAAATGCATTCACATCCTGTCTACATGCATTCACACACACCCTACATGCATTCACTCACATCTACGTGCATTCACTCAACTCTACATGCATTCACACACCTCTGCATGCATTCACATCCCTCTACATGCATTCACTCACTTCTACATGCATTAACTCCCCTCTACATGCATTCATTCATCTCTACATGCATTCACTCCCCTCTACCTGCATTCACTCACCTCTACATGCATTCACTCACCTCTACATGCATTCACATCCCTTTACATGCATTCACTCACCTCTACATGCATTCACATCGCTCCACATGCATTCACTCACCTCTACATACATTCACTCACCTGTATGCATTCACTCACCTGCATGCATTCACCTCGCTCCATATGGTTTCACTCACCTCTACATGCATTCACTCACCTCTACATGCATTCATATCGCTCCACATGCATTCACTCACCTCTACATGCATTCACTCACCTCTACATCCATTCACATTCCTCTGCATGCATTCACCTTCCTTTACATGCATTCGCATCACTTCACATGCATTCACTCACCTCTACATGCATTCTCTCACCTCTACATGCATTCACTCACCTCTACCTGCATTCACATCCCTCTACATGCATTCACTCCCCTCTACATGCATTCACTTCCCTCGACATGCATTCACTCACCTATACATGCATTCACTCACCTCTACATGCATACAAATCTCGTTACATGCATTCACATCGCTCCACATGCATTCACTCACCTGTACATGCATTCACTCACCTCTACATTCATTCACTCACCTATACATGCATTCACTCACGTCTACATGCGTTCACTCACTTCTACATGCATTCACTCACCTCTACATGCATTCACTCACCTCTACATGCATTCACTCACCTCTCCCTGTATTTACATCCCTCTAAATGCATTACCTCTCCTCTACATGCATTACCTCCCTCTATATGCATTTACATCTCTACATGCATTACCATCCCCTCTACATGTATTACCTCCACTGTACATGCATTACCTACCCTCTACATCCATCACTCACCTCTACATGCATTCACATCCCTCTACTTGCATTCACTCACCTCTACATGCATTCACTCCCCTCTACATGCATTCACTCCCCTCTACATGGATTCACCTCCCTCTACACGCATTCACCTCCCTCTACACGCATTCACATCCCCCTACATGGATTCACATCCCTCTACATGCATTCACTCACCTCTACATGCATTCACTCCCCTCTACATGCATTCACTCCCCTCTACATGCATTCACTCACCTCTACATGCATTCATTCATCTCTACATGCATTCACTCCCCTCTACCTGCATTCACTCACCTCTACATGCATTCACTCACCTCTACATGCATTCACTCACCTCTAGTTGCATTCACTCAACTCACATGCATTCACTCACCTCTACATGCATTCGCTCCCCTCTACATACATTCACTCACCTCTACATGCATTCACTCACCTCTATATGCATTCAGTCACCTCTACATGCATTCACTCACCTCTACATCCATTCACTCCACTCTACATGGATTCACATCCTGTCTACATCCATTCACTCACCTCTACATGCATTCATATCCCCTCTAGATGCATTCACATCCCCCCTAAATGCATTCACATCCTGTCTACATGCATTCACACACACCCTACATGCATTCACTCACATCTACGTGCATTCACTCAACTCTACATGCATTCACACACCTCTGCATGCATTCACATCCCTCTACATGCATTCACTCACTTCTACATGCATTAACTCCCCTCTACATGCATTCATTCATCTCTACATGCATTCACTCCCCTCTACCTGCATTCACTCACCTCTACATGCATTCACTCACCTCTACATGCATTCACATCCCTTTACATGCATTCACTCACCTCTACATGCATTCACATCGCTCCACATGCATTCACTCACCTCTACATACATTCACTCACCTGTATGCATTCACTCACCTGCATGCATTCACCTCGCTCCATATGGTTTCACTCACCTCTACATGCATTCACTCACCTCTACATGCATTCATATCGCTCCACATGCATTCACTCACCTCTACATGCATTCACTCACCTCTACATCCATTCACATTCCTCTGCATGCATTCACCTTCCTTTACATGCATTCGCATCACTTCACATGCATTCACTCACCTCTACATGCATTCTCTCACCTCTACATGCATTCACTCACCTCTACCTGCATTCACATCCCTCTACATGCATTCACTCCCCTCTACATGCATTCACTTCCCTCGACATGCATTCACTCACCTATACATGCATTCACTCACCTCTACATGCATACAAATCTCGTTACATGCATTCACATCGCTCCACATGCATTCACTCACCTGTACATGCATTCACTCACCTCTACATTCATTCACTCACCTATACATGCATTCACTCACGTCTACATGCGTTCACTCACTTCTACATGCATTCACTCACCTCTACATGCATTCACTCACCTCTACATGCATTCACTCACCTCTCCCTGTATTTACATCCCTCTAAATGCATTACCTCTCCTCTACATGCATTACCTCCCTCTATATGCATTTACATCTCTACATGCATTACCATCCCCTCTACATGTATTACCTCCACTGTACATGCATTACCTACCCTCTACATCCATCACTCACCTCTACATGCATTCACATCCCTCTACTTGCATTCACTCACCTCTACATGCATTCACTCCCCTCTACATGCATTCACTCCCCTCTACATGGATTCACCTCCCTCTACACGCATTCACCTCCCTCTACACGCATTCACATCCCCCTACATGGATTCACATCCCTCTACATGCATTCACTCACCTCTACATGCATTCACTCCCCTCTACATGCATTCACTCCCCTCTACATGCATTCACTCACCTCTACATGCATTCATTCATCTCTACATGCATTCACTCCCCTCTACCTGCATTCACTCACCTCTACATGCATTCACTCACCTCTACATGCATTCACATCCCTTTACATGCATTCACTCACCTCTACATGCATTCACATCGCTCCACATGCATTCACTCACCTCTACATACATTCACTCACCTGTATGCATTCACTCACCTGCATGCATTCACCTCGCTCCATATGGTTTCACTCACCTCTACATGCATTCACTCACCTCTACATGCATTCATATCGCTCCACATGCATTCACTCACCTCTACATGCATTCACTCACCTCTACATGCATTCACATTCCTCTACATGCATTCACCTTCCTTTACATGCATTCGCATCACTTCACATGCATTCACTCACCTCTACATGCATTCTCTCAACTCTAGATTCATTCACTCACCTCTACATGCATTCACTCACCTCTACATGCATTCACTCACCTCTACATGCATTCACATCCCTCTACATGCATTCACTCCCCTCTACATGCATTCACTTCCCTCGACATGCATTTACTCACCTATACATGCATTCACTCACCTCTACATGCATACAAATCTCATTACATGCATTCACATCGCTCCACATGCATTCACTCACCTGTACATGCATTCACTCACCTCTACATTCATTCACTCACCTATACATGCATTCACTCACCTCTACATGCGTTCACTCACTTCTACATGCATTCACTCACCTCTACATTCATTCACTCACCTATACATGCATTCACTCACGTCTACATGCGTTCACTCACTTCTACATGCATTCACTCACCTCTACATGCATTCACTCACCTCTACATGCATTCACTCACCTCTCCCTGTATTTACATCCCTCTAAATGCATTACCTCTCCTCTACATGCATTACCTCCCTCTATATGCATTTACATCTCTACATGCATTACCATCCCCTCTACATGTATTACCTCCACTGTACATGCATTACCTCCCCTCTACATCCATCACTCACCTCTACATGCATTCACATCCCTCTACTTGCATTCACTCACCTCTACATGCATTCACTCCCCTCTACATGCATTCACTCCCCTCTACATGGATTCACCTCCCTCTACACGCATTCACCTCCCTCTACACGCATTCACATCCCCCTACATGGATTCACATCCCTCTACATGCATTCGCTCACCTCTACATGCATTCACTCCCCTCTACATGCATTCACTCCCCTCTACATGCATTCACTCACCTCTACATGCATTCATTCATCTCTACATGCATTCACTCCCCTCTACCTGCATTCACTCACCTCTACATGCATTCACTCACCTCTACATGCATTCACATCCCTTTACATGCATTCACTCACCTCTACATGCATTCACATCGCTCCACATGCATTCACTCACCTCTACATACATTCACTCACCTGTATGCATTCACTCACCTGCATGCATTCACCTCGCTCCATATGGTTTCACTCACCTCTACATGCATTCACTCACCTCTACATGCATTCATATCGCTCCACATGCATTCACTCACCTCTACATGCATTCACTCACCTCTACATGCATTCACATTCCTCTACATGCATTCACCTTCCTTTACATGCATTCGCATCACTTCACATGCATTCACTCACCTCTACATGCATTCTCTCAACTCTAGATTCATTCACTCACCTCTACATGCATTCACTCACCTCTACATGCATTCACTCACCTCTACATGCATTCACATCCCTCTACATGCATTCACTCCCCTCTACATGCATTCACTTCCCTCGACATGCATTTACTCACCTATACATGCATTCACTCACCTCTACATGCATACAAATCTCATTACATGCATTCACATCGCTCCACATGCATTCACTCACCTGTACATGCATTCACTCACCTCTACATTCATTCACTCACCTATACATGCATTCACTCACCTCTACATGCGTTCACTCACTTCTACATGCATTCACTCACCTCTACATGCATTCACTCACCTCTACATGCATTCACTCACCTCTCCCTGTATTTACATCCCTCTAAATGCATTACCTCTCCTCTACATGCATTACCTCCCTCTATATGCATTTACATCTCTACATGCATTACCATCCCCTCTACATGTATTACCTCCACTGTACATGCATTACCTCCCCTCTACATCCATCACTCACCTCTACATGTATTCACATCCCTCTACATGCATTCACATCCCTCTACATGTATTCACATCCATCTATACACATTCACATCCCTCTACACGCATTCACATCACTCTACACGCATTCACGTCCCTCTACACGCATTCACATCCCTCTACACGCATTCACGTCCCTCTACACGCATTCACATCCCTCTACATGCATTCACATGCCTCTACATGTATTCATATCCCTCTACACGCATTCACATCCCCCTACACACATTCACATCCCACTACATGCATTCACCTCCCTCTACATGCATTCACATCCCTCTACATGCATTCACATCCCTCTATGTGCATTCACTCTCCTCTACATCGATTCACCTCCCTCTACATGTATTCACTCCCCTCTACATGCATTCACTCCCCTCTACATGCATTCACTCACCTCTACATGCATTCACTCACCTCTACATGCATGCACTCACCTCTACACCAATTCACACCCCTCTACATGCATTCACATCCCTCTACATGCATTCACTCACCTCTACATGCATTCACTCTCCTCTACAAGCATTCACTCACCTCCACATGCATTCACTCACCTCTACATGGATTCACTCACCTCTACATGCATTCACTCACCTCTCCCTGTATTTACATCCCTCTAAATGCATTACCTCTCCTCTACATGCATTACCTCCCTCTATATGCATTTACATCTCTACATGCATTACCATCCCCTCTACATGTATTACCTCCACTGTACATGCATTACCTCCCCTCTACATCCATCACTCACCTCTACATGCATTCACATCCCTCTACTTGCATTCACTCACCTCTACATGCATTCACTCCCCTCTACATGCATTCACTCCCCTCTACATGGATTCACCTCCCTCTACACGCATTCACCTCCCTCTACACGCATTCACATCCCCCTACATGGATTCACATCCCTCTACATGCATTCACTCACCTCTACATGCATTCACTCCCCTCTACATGCATTCACTCCCCTCTACATGCATTCACTCACCTCTACATGCATTCATTCATCTCTACATGCATTCACTCCCCTCTACCTGCATTCACTCACCTCTACATGCATTCACTCACCTCTACATGCATTCACTCACCTCTAGTTGCATTCACTCAACTCTACATGCATTCACTCACCTCTACATGCATTCGCTCCCCTCTACATACATTCACTCCCCTCTACATGCATTCACTCACCTCTATATGCATTCAGTCACCTCTACATGCATTCACTCACCTCTACATCCATTCACTCCACTCTACATGGATTCACATCCTGTCTACATCCATTCACTCACCTCTACATGCATTCATATCCCCTCTAGATGCATTCACATCCCCCCTAAATGCATTCACATCCTGTCTACATGCATTCACACACACCCTACATGCATTCACTCACATCTACGTGCATTCACTCAACTCTACATGCATTCACACACCTCTGCATGCATTCACATCCCTCTACATGCATTCACTCACTTCTACATGCATTAACTCCCCTCTACATGCATTCATTCATCTCTACATGCATTCACTCCCCTCTACCTGCATTCACTCACCTCTACATGCATTCACTCACCTCTACATGCATTCACATCCCTTTACATGCATTCACTCACCTCTACATGCATTCACATCGCTCCACATGCATTCACTCACCTCTACATACATTCACTCACCTGTATGCATTCACTCACCTGCATGCATTCACCTCGCTCCATATGGTTTCACTCACCTCTACATGCATTCACTCACCTCTACATGCATTCATATCGCTCCACATGCATTCACTCACCTCTACATGCATTCACTCACCTCTACATCCATTCACATTCCTCTGCATGCATTCACCTTCCTTTACATGCATTCGCATCACTTCACATGCATTCACTCACCTCTACATGCATTCTCTCACCTCTAGATTCATTCACTCACCTCTACATGCATTCACTCACCTCTACATGCATTCACTCACCTCTACATGCATTCACATCCCTCTACATGCATTCACTCCCCTCTACATGCATTCACTTCCCTCGACATGCATTCACTCACCTATACATGCATTCACTCACCTCTACATGCGTTCACTCACTTCTACATCCATTCACTCACCTCTACATGCATTCACTCACCTCTACATGCATTCACTCACCTCTCCCTGTATTTACATCCCTCTAAATGCATTACCTCTCCTCTACATGCATTACCTCCCTCTATATGCATTTACATCTCTACATGCATTACCATCCCCTCTACATGTATTACCTCCACTGTACATGCATTACCTCCCCTCTACATCCATCACTCACCTCTACATGCATTCACATCCCTCTACATGCATTCACTCACCTCTACATGGATTCACTCCCCTCTACATGCATTCACTCCCCTCTACATGGATTCACCTCCCTCTACACGCATTCACCTCCCTCTAAATGCATTCACATCCCTCTACATGTATTAACTCAACTCTACATGTATTCACATCCCTCTACACGCATTCACATCCCTCTACATGTATTCACATCCCTCTATACACATTCACATCCCTCTACACGCATTCACATCACTCTACACGCATTCACGTCCCTCTACACGCATTCACATCCCTCTACACGCATTCACGTCCCTCTACACGCATTCACATCCCTCTACATGCATTCACATGCCTCTACATGTATTCATGTCCCTCTACACGCATTCACATCCCTCTACACACATTCACATCCCACTACATGCATTCACCTCCCTCTACATGCATTCACATCCCTCTACACGCATTCACATCCCACTACATGCATTCACCTCCCTCTACATGCATTCACATCCCTCTACATGCATTCACATCCCTCTATGTGCATTCACTCACCTCTACATGCATTCACTCACCTCTACATGCATTCACTCAGCTCTACATCGATTCACCTCCCTCTACATGTATTCACTCCCCTCTACATGCATTCACTCCCCTCTACATGCATTCACTCACCTCTACATGCATTCACTCACCTCTACATGCATGCACTCACCTCTACACCAATTCACACCCTTCTACATGCATTCACATCCCTCTACATGCATTCACTCACCTCTACATGCATTCACTCACCTCTACAAGCATTCACTCACCTCCACATGCATTCACTCACCTCTACATGGATTCACTCACCTCTACATGCATTCACTCACCTCTCCCTGTATTTACATCCCTCTAAATGCATTACCTCTCCTCTACATGCATTCACTCAGCTCTACATCGATTCACCTCCCTCTACATGCATTCACTCACCTCTACATGCATTCACTCCCCTCTACATGCATTCACTCACCTCTACATGCATTCACTCACCTCTACATGTATGCACTCACCTCTACACCCATTCACATCCCTCTACATGAATTCACATCCCTCTACATGCATTCACTCACCTCTACATGCATTCACTCACCTCTACAAGCATTCACTCACCTCCATATGCATTCACTCACCTCTACATGGATTCACCTCACTCTACATGCATTCACTCACCTCTACAGGCATTCACTCCCCTCCATATGCATTCACTCACCTCTACATGGATTCACATCCCTCTACACGCATTCACATCACTCTACACGCATTCACGTCCCTCTACACGCATTCACATCCCTCTACACGCATTCACGTCCCTCTACACGCATTCACATCCCTCTACATGCATTCACATGCCTCTACATGTATTCATATCCCTCTACACGCATTCACATCCCCCTACACACATTCACATCCCACTACATGCATTCACCTCCCTCTACATGCATTCACATCCCTCTACATGCATTCACATCCCTCTATGTGCATTCACTCACCTCTACATGCATTCACTCACCTCTACATGCATTCACTCAGCTCTACATCGATTCACCTCCCTCTACATGTATTCACTCCCCTCTACATGCATTCACTCCCCTCTACATGCATTCACTCACCTCTACATGCATTCACTCACCTCTACATGCATGCACTCACCTCTACACCAATTCACACCCTTCTACATGCATTCACATCCCTCTACATGCATTC
Source organism: Chaetoderma sp. LZ-2023a (assembly GCA_034401795.1). Lineage (NCBI taxonomy): Eukaryota > Metazoa > Mollusca > Caudofoveata > Chaetodermatida > Chaetodermatidae > Chaetoderma > Chaetoderma sp. LZ-2023a. Next base: position 267,300,511 of record CM067369.1, on the reverse strand, counting down.
ACTCACCTCTACATGCATTCACTCACCTCTACAAGCATTCACTCACCTCCACATGCATTCACTCACCTCTACATGGATTCACTCACCTCTACATGCATTCACTCACCTCTCCCTGTATTTACATCCCTCTAAATGCATTACCTCTCCTCTACATGCATTACCTCCCTCTATATGCATTTACATCTCTACATGCATTACCATCCCCTCTACATGTATTACCTCCACTGTACATGCATTACCTCCCCTCTACATCCATCACTCACCTCTACATGCATTCACATCCCTCTACTTGCATTCACTCACCTCTACATGCATTCACTCCCCTCTACATGCATTCACTCCCCTCTACATGGATTCACCTCCCTCTACACGCATTCACCTCCCTCTACACGCATTCACATCCCCCTACATGGATTCACATCCCTCTACATGCATTCACTCACCTCTACATGCATTCACTCCCCTCTACATGCATTCACTCCCCTCTACATGCATTCACTCACCTCTACATGCATTCATTCATCTCTACATGCATTCACTCCCCTCTACCTGCATTCACTCACCTCTACATGCATTCACTCACCTCTACATGCATTCACTCACCTCTAGTTGCATTCACTCAACTCTACATGCATTCACTCACCTCTACATGCATTCGCTCCCCTCTACATACATTCACTCACCTCTACATGCATTCACTCACCTCTATATGCATTCAGTCACCTCTACATGCATTCACTCACCTCTACATCCATTCACTCCACTCTACATGGATTCACATCCTGTCTACATCCATTCACTCACCTCTACATGCATTCATATCCCCTCTAGATGCATTCACATCCCCCCTAAATGCATTCACATCCTGTCTACATGCATTCACACACACCCTACATGCATTCACTCACATCTACGTGCATTCACTCAACTCTACATGCATTCACACACCTCTGCATGCATTCACATCCCTCTACATGCATTCACTCACTTCTACATGCATTAACTCCCCTCTACATGCATTCATTCATCTCTACATGCATTCACTCCCCTCTACCTGCATTCACTCACCTCTACATGCATTCACTCACCTCTACATGCATTCACATCCCTTTACATGCATTCACTCACCTCTACATGCATTCACATCGCTCCACATGCATTCACTCACCTCTACATACATTCACTCACCTGTATGCATTCACTCACCTGCATGCATTCACCTCGCTCCATATGGTTTCACTCACCTCTACATGCATTCACTCACCTCTACATGCATTCATATCGCTCCACATGCATTCACTCACCTCTACATGCATTCACTCACCTCTACATCCATTCACATTCCTCTGCATGCATTCACCTTCCTTTACATGCATTCGCATCACTTCACATGCATTCACTCACCTCTACATGCATTCTCTCACCTCTAGATTCATTCACTCACCTCTACATGCATTCACTCACCTCTACATGCATTCACTCACCTCTACATGCATTCACATCCCTCTACATGCATTCACTCCCCTCTACATGCATTCACTTCCCTCGACATGCATTCACTCACCTATACATGCATTCACTCACCTCTACATGCGTTCACTCACTTCTACATGCATTCACTCACCTCTACATGCATTCACTCACCTCTACATGCATTCACTCACCTCTCCCTGTATTTACATCCCTCTAAATGCATTACCTCTCCTCTACATGCATTACCTCCCTCTATATGCATTTACATCTCTACATGCATTACCATCCCCTCTACATGTATTACCTCCACTGTACATGCATTACCTCCCCTCTACATCCATCACTCACCTCTACATGCATTCACATCCCTCTACATGCATTCACTCACCTCTACATGGATTCACTCCCCTCTACATGCATTCACTCCCCTCTACATGCATTCACTCTCCTCTACATGCATTCACTCACCTTTACATGCATTCACTCACATCTGCATGCATTCACATCCCTCTACAGGCATTCACTCACATATACATGCATTCACTCACCTCTACATGCATTCACTTCCCTCTACATGCATTCACATGGCTTTATATGCATTCACTCACCTCTACATGCATTCACTCACCTATACATGCATTCACACACCTCTACATGCATTCCCTCCCCTCTACATGCATTCACTCCCCTCGACTTGCATTCACATCCCTCTACATGCATTCCCTCACCTCTACATGCATTCACTCACCTCTGCATGCATTCACATCCCTCTACATGAATTCACTCACCCCTACATGTATTCTCTCACCTCTACATTCACTCACCTCTACATGCATTCACTCACCTCTACATGCATTCACATCCCTCTACACGCATTCACACCCCTTTACATGCATTCACTCACCTCTACATGCATTCACTCACCTCTACACGCATTCACTCAGCTCTACATGCATTCACTCACCTCTACATGTATTCACATCCCTCTACATGTATTCACATCCCTCTACATGTATTCACATCCCTCTACATGCATTCACATCCCTCTACATGCATTCACACCCCTTTACATGCATTCACTCACCTCTACATGCATTCACTCACCTCTACATGCATTCACATCCCTCTACATGCATTCACACCCCTTTACATGCATTCACTCACCTCTACATGCATTCACTCACCTCTACACGCATTCACTCACCTCTACATGCATTCACTCACCTCTACATGTATTCACATCCCTCTACATATATTCACATCCGTCTACATGTGTTCACATCCGTCTACATGTATTCACATCCCTCTACATGTATTCACATCCCTCTACATGCATTCACATCCCTCTACATGTATTCACATCCCTCTACATGCATTCACTCACCTCTACATCCATTCACTCACCTATACATGCATTCACTCACCTCTACATGCATTCACTCACCTCAACATGCATTCACTCACCTCTACATGCATTCAGACCCCTTTACATGCATTCACTCACAGCTACGTGCATTCACTCACCTCTACATGCATTCACATCCATCTACACGCATTTACTCACCTCTACATGCATTCACTCACCTCTACATGCATTCAGTCACCTCTACATGCATTCACTCCCCTCTACATGCATTCACTCCCCTCTACATGTATTCACTCCCCTCTCCATGCATTCACTGCCCTCTACATGTATTCACATCCCTCTACATGTATTCACATCCCTCTAGACGCATTCACTCACCTCTACACGCATTCACTCACCTCTACATGCATCCACATCCCACTACATGTATTCACATCCCTCTACATGTATTCACATCCCTCTACATGCATACACGTACCTCTACATGCATTCACTCACCTCTACATGTATTCACTCCCCTCTACATGGATTCACATCCCTCCACATGTATTCACTACCCTCTACATGGATTCACATCGCTCTATATGCACTCACATCGCTCTACATGCATTCAGTCACCTCTAAATGCATTCAATCCCCTCTACATGCATTCACTCCCCTCTACATGCATTCACTCATCTCTACATGCATTCACATCCCTCTACCTGCAATCACTCACTCCCCTCTACATGTATTCATTCACCTCTACATGGATTCACATCGCTTCACATGCATTCACTCACCTCTACATGCATTCACTCACCGCTACATGTATTCATATCCCTCTACATGCATTCACTCACCTCTACATGCATTCACTCTCCTCTACATGCATTCACTCACCTCTACATGCATTCACTCACATATGCATGCATTCACATCCCTCTACAGGCATTCACTCACCTATACATGCATTCACTCACCTCTACATGCATTCACTCCCCTCTACATGGATTCACATCTCTCTACATGCATTCACATGGCTTCATATGCATTCACTCACCTCTACATGCATTCACTCACCTGTACATGCATTCACACACCTCTACATGTATTCACTCCCCGCTACATGGATTCACATCGCTCCATATGCACTCACATCGCTCTACATGCATTCAGTCACCTCTACATGCATTCAATCCCCTCTACATGCATTCACTCCCCTCTACATCCATTCCCTCACCTCTACATGCATTCACTCACCTCTACCTGCATTCACTTACCTCTACATGGATTCACTCACCTCTACATGAATTCACATCCCTCTACATGCATTCACATCGCTTCACATGCATTCACTCACCTCTACATGCAGTCACTCACCGCTACATGTATTCATTCCCCTCTACATGGATTCACATCACTCTACACGCATTCACATCCCTCTACATGCATTCACACCCCTCTACATGCATTCACTCCCCTCTACATGCATTCACTCACCTCTACATGCATTCACATCCCTCTACCTGCATTCACTTACCTCTACATGGATTCACTCACCTCTACATGAATTCACATCCCTCTACATGCATTCACATCGCTTCACATGCATTCACTCACCTCTACATGCAGTCACTCACCGCTACATGTATTCATACCCCTCTACATGCATTCACTCACATCTACATGCAGTCACTCTCCTCTACCTGCATTCACTCACCTCAACATGCATTCACTCACCTCTACATGCATTCACTCACATCTACATGCATTCACATTCCTCTACATGCATTCATTCACCTCTACATGCATTCACTCACCTCTACATGCATTCACTACCCTCTACATGGATTCACATCCCTCTACATGCATTCACTCCCCTCTACATGCATTCACATCCCTCTACATGCATTCCCTCACCTATACATGCATTCACTCACCTCTGCATGCATTCACACACCTCTACATGCATTCACTCACCGCTACATGCATTCACTCACCTCTACATGCATTCACTCACCTATGCATGCATTCACATCCCTCTACATGAATTCACTCACATCTACATGTATTCTCTCACCTCTACATGCATTCACTCACCTCTACATGCATTCACTCACCTCTACATGCATTCACACCCCTTTACATGCATTCACTCACCTCTACATGCATTCACTCACCTCTACACGCATTCACTCACCTCTACATGCATTCACTCACCTCTACATGTATTCACATCCCTCTACATGTATTCACATCCCTCTACACGCATTCACATCACTCTACATATATTCACATCCCTCTACATGTAGTCACATCCCTCTACATGTATTCACATCCCTCTACATGTATTCGCATCCGTCTACATGTATTCACATCCCTCTACATGTGTTCACATCCCTCTACATGTATTCACATCACTCTACAAGTATTCACATCCCTCTACATGCATTCACATCCCACTACATGTATTCACATCCCTCTACATGCATTCACTCACCTCTACATGCATTCACTCATCTCTACATGCATTCACACCCCTTTACATGCATTCACTCACAGCTACGTGCTTTCACTCACCTCTATATGCATTCACATCCCTCTACATGCATTTACTCACCTCTACATGCATTCACTCACCTCTACATGCATTCAGTCAACTCTACATGCATTCACTCCCCTCTACATGCATTCACTCCCCTCTACATGTATTCACTCCCCTCTCCATGCATTACCATCCCTCTACATGTATTCACATCCCACTACATGCATTCACATCCCTCTACATGTATTCAGATCCCTCTAGACGCATTCACTCCCCTCTACATGTATTCAGATCCCTCTAGACGCATTCACTCACCTCTACACGCATTCACTCACCTCTACATGCATCCACATCCCACTACATGTATTCACATCCCTCTACATGGATTCACATCGCTCCACATGCATTCACATCGCTCTACATGCAGTCACTCACCTCTACATGCATTCAATCCCCTCTACATGCATTCACTCCCCTCTACATCCATTCACTCACCTCTACATGCATTCACTCACCTCTACATGTATTCACTCCCCTCTACATGGATTCACATCCCTCTACATGTATTCAGACCCCTCTACATGGATTCACATCACTCTACACGCATTCACATCCCTCTACATGCATTCACACCCCTCTACATGCATTCACTCCCCTCTACATGCATTCACTCACCTCTACATGCATTCACATCCCTCTACCTGCAATCACTCACTCCCCTCTACATGTATTCATTCACCTCTACATGGATTCACATCCCTCTACATGCATTCACATCGCTTCACATGCATTCACTCACATCTGCATGCATTCACATCCCTCTACAGGCATTCACTCACCTATACATGCATTCACTCACCTCTACATGCATTCACTCCCCTCTACATGGATTCACATCCCTCTACATGCATTCACATGGCTTTATATGCATTCACTCACCTCTACATGCATTCACTCACCTATACATGCATTCACACACCTCTACATGCATTCTCTCCCCTCTACATGCATTCACTCACCTCTACATGCATTCACATCCCTCTACATGCATTCACACCCCTTTACATGCATTCACTCACCTCTACATGCATTCACTCACCTCTACACGCATTCACTCACCTCTACATGCATTCACTCACCTCTACATGTATTCACATCCCTCTACATATATTCACATCCGTCTACATGTGTTCACATCCGTCTACATGTATTCACATCCCTCTACATGTATTCACATCCCTCTACATGCATTCACATCCCACTACATGTATTCACATCCCTCTACATGCATTCACTCACCTCTACATGCATTCACTCACCTCTACATGCATTCACTCACCTCTACATGCATTCACTCACCTCAACATGCATTCACTCACCTCTACATGCATTCAGACCCCTTTACATGCATTCACTCACAGCTACGTGCATTCACTCACCTCTACATGCATTCACATCCCTCTACACACATTTACTCACCTCTACATGCATTCACTGACTTCTACATGCATTCAGTCACCTCTACATGCATTCACTCCCCTCTACATGCATTCACTCCCTCTACATGTATTCACTCCCCTCTCCATGCATTCACTGCCCTCTACATGTATTCACATCCCTCTACATGCATTCACATCCCTCTAGACGCATTCACTCACCTCTACACGCATTCACTCACCTCTACATGCATCCACATCCCACTACATGTATTCACATACCTCTACATGCATTCACATCCCTCTACATGCATACACGTCCCTCTACATGCATTCACTCACCTCTACATGTATTCACTCCCCTCTACATGGATTCACATCCCTCTACATGTATTCACTACCCTCTACATGGATTCACATCGCTCCATATGCACTCACATCGCTCTACATGCATTCAATCCCCTCTACATGCATTCACTCCCCTCTACATGCATTCACTCACCTCTACATGCATTCACATCCCTCTACCTGCAATCACTCACTCCCCTCTACATGTATTCATTCACCTCTACATGGATTCACATCCCTCTACATGCATTCACATCGCTTCACATGCATTCACTCACCTCTACATGCATTCACTCACCGCTACATGTATACATATCCCTCTACATGCATTCACTCACCTCTACATGCATTCACTCTCCTCTACATGCATTCACTCACCTCTACATGCATTCACTCACATCTGCATGCATTCACATCCCTCTACAGGCATTCACTCACCTATACATGCATTCACTCACCTCTACATGCATTCACTCCCCTCTACATGGATTCACATCCCTCTACATGCATTCACATGGCTTCATATGCATTCACTCACCTCTACATGCATTCACTCACCTGTACATGCATTCACACACCTCTACATGTATTCACTACCCTCTACATGGATTCACATCGCTCCATATGCACTCACATCGCTCTACATGCATTCAGTCACCTCTACATGCATTCAATCCCCTTTACATGCATTCACTCCCCTCTACATCCATTCACTCACCTCTACATGCATTCACTCACCTCTACATATATTCAGTCCCCTCTACATGGATTCACATCACTCTACACGCATTCACATCCCTCTACATGCATTCACACCCCTCTACATGCATTCACTCCCCTCTACATGCATTCACTCACCTCTACATGCATTAACATCCCTCTACCTGCATTCACTCACATCTACGTGCATTCACTCACCTCTACATGCATTAACATCCATCTACATGCATTCACATCGCTTCACATGCATTCACTCACCTCTACATGCAGTCACTCACCGCTACATGTATTCATACCCCTCTACATGCATTCACTCACATCTACATGCAGTCACTCTCCTCTACCTGCATTCACTCACCTCAACATGCATTCACTCACATCTACATGCATTCACATTCCTCTACATGCATTCATTCACCTCTACATGCATTCACTCACCTCTACATGCATTCACTCCCCTCTACATGGATTCACATCCCTCTACATGCATTCACTCCCCTCTACATGCATTCACATCCCTCTACATGCATTCCCTCACCTATACATGCATTCACTAACCTCTGCATGCATTCACACACCTCTACATGCATTCACTCACCGCTACATGCATTCACTCACCTCTACATGCATTCACTCACCTATGCATGCATTCACATCCCTCTACATGAATTCACTCACATCTACATGTATTCTCTCACCTCTACATGCATTCACTCACCTCTACATGCATTCACTCACCTCTACATGCATTCACACCCCTTTACATGCATTCACTCACCTCTACATGCATTCACTCACCTCTATACGCATTCACTCACCTCTACATGCATTCACTCACCTCTACATGTATTCACATCCCTCTACATGTATTCACATCCCTCTACACGCATTCACATCACTCTACATATATTCACATCCCTCTACATGTATTCACATCACTCTACATGTATTCACATCCCTCTACATGTATTCGCATCCGTCTACATGTATTCACATCCCTCTACATGTGTTCACATCCCTCTACATGTATTCACATCCCTCTACATGTATTCACATCCCTCTACATGCATTCACATCCCACTACATGTATTCACATCCCTCTACATGCATTCACTCACCTCTACATGCATTCATTCACCTCTACATGCATTCACTCACCTCTACATGCATTCACTCACCTCTACATGCATTCACACCCCTTTACATCCATTCACTCACAGCTACGTGCATTCACTCACCTCTATATGCATTCACATCCCTCTACATGCATTTACTCACCTCTCCATGCATTCACTCACCTCTACATGCATTCAGTCAACTCTACATGCATTCACTCCCCTCTACATGCATTCACTCCCCTCTACATGTATTCACTCCCCTCTCCATGCATTACCATCCCTCTACATGTATTCACATCCCACTACATGCATTCACATCCCTCTACATGTATTCAGATCCATCTAGACGCATTCACTCACCTCTACACGCATTCACTCACCTCTACATGCATCCACATCCCACTACATGTATTCACATCCCTCTACATGGATTCACATCGCTCCACATGCATTCACATCGCTCTACATGCAGTCACTCACCTCTACATGCATTCAATCCCCTCTACATGCATTCACTCCCCTCTACATCCATTCTCTCACCTCTACATGCATTCACTCACCTCTACATGTATTCACTCCCCTCTACATGGATTCACATCCCTCTACATGTTTTCAGACCCCTCTACATGGATTCACATCACTCTACACGCATTCACATCCCTCTACATGCATTCACACCCCTCTACATGCATTCACTCCCCTCTACATGCATTCACTCACCTCTACATGCATTCACATCCCTCTACCTGCAATCACTCACTCCCCTCTACATGTATTCATTCACCTCTACATGGATTCACATCCCTCTACATGCATTCACATCGCTTCACATGCATTCACTCACCTCTACATGCATTCACTCACCGCTACATGTATTCATATCCCTCTACATGCATTCACTCACCTCTACATGCATTCACTCTCCTCTACATGCATTCACTCACCTCTACATGCATTCACTCTCCTCTACATGCATTCACTCACCTCTACATGCATTCACTCACATCTGCATGCATTCACATCCCTCTACAGGCATTCACTCACATATACATGCATTCACTCACCTCTACATGCATTCACTTCCCTCTACATGCATTCACATGGCTTTATATGCATTCACTCACCTCTACATGCATTCACTCACCTATACATGCATTCACACACCTCTACATGCATTCCCTCCCCTCTACATGCATTCACTCCCCTCGACTTGCATTCACATCCCTCTACATGCATTCTCTCACCTATACATGCATTCACTCACCTCTGAATGCATTCACTCACCTCTAAATGCATTCACTCACCGCTACATGCATTCACTCACCTCTACATGCATTCACTCACCTCTGCATGCATTCACATCCCTCTACATGAATTCACTCACCCCTACATGTATTCTCTCACCTCTACATGCATTCACTCACCTCTACATGCATTCACTCACCTCTACATGCATTCACATCCCTCTACATGCATTCACACCCCTTTACATGCATTCACTCACCTCTACATGCATTCACTCACCTCTACACGCATTCACTCACCTCTACATGCATTCACTCACCTCTACATGTATTCACATCCCTCTACATGTATTCACATCCCTCTACATGTATTCACATCCCTCTACATGCATTCACATCCCTCTACATGCATTCACACCCCTTTACATGCATTCTCTCACCTCTACATGCATTCACTCACCTCTACACGCATTCACTCACCTCTACATGTATTCATATCCCTCTACATGTATTCACATCCCTCTACACGCATTCACATTCCTCTACATGTATTCACATCCCTCTACATGTATTCACATCCCTCTACATATATTCACATCCCTCTACATGTATTCACATCCCTCTACATACATTCACATCCCACTACATGTATTCACATCCCTCTACACGCATTCACTCACGTCTACATGCATCCACATCCCACTACATGTATTCACATCCCTCTACATGCATTCACATCCCTCTACATGCATACACATCCCTCTACATGCATTCACTCACCTCTACATGTATTAACCCCCTCTACATGGATTCACATCCCTCTACATGTATTCACTACCCTCTACATGGATTCACATCGCTCCATATGCATTCACATCGCTCTACATGCAGTCACTCACCTCTACATGCATTCACTCCCCTCTACATCCATTCACTCACCTCTACATGCATTCACATCCCTCTACATGTATTCAGTCCCCTCTACATGTATTCACATCACTCTACACGCACTCACACCCCTCTACATGCATTCACACCCCTCTACATGCATTCACTCACCTTTACATGCATTCACTCACCTCAACATGCATTCACTCACCTCTACATGCATTCAGACCCCTTTACATGCATTCACTCACAGCTACGTGCGTTCACTCACCTCTACATGCATTCACATCCCTCTACACGCATTTACTCACCTCTACATGCATTCACTCACCTCTACATGCATTCAGTCACCTCTACATGCATTCACTCCCCTCTACATGCATTCACTCTCCTCTACATGTATTCACTCCCCTCTCCATGCATTCACTGCCCTCTACATGTATTCACATCCCACTACATGCATTCACATCCCTCTACATGCATTCACATCCCTCTAGACGCATTCACTCACCTCTACACGCATTCACTCACGTATACATGCATCCACATCCCACTACATGTATTCACATCCTTCTACATGCATTCACATCCCTCTACATGCATACACATCCATCTACATGCATTCACTCCCCTCTACATGTATTCACTCCCCTCTACATGGATTCACATCCCTCTACATGTATTCACTACCCTCTACATGGATTCACATCGCTCCATATGCATTCACATCGTTCTACATGCAGTCACTCACCTCTACATGCATTCACTCCCCTCTACATCCATTCACTCACCTCTACATGCATTCACTCACCTCTACATGTGTTCACTCCCCTCTACATGGATGGATTCACATCCCTCTACATGTATTCAGTCCCCTCTACATGTATTCACATCACTCTACACGCACTCACACCCCTCTACATGCATTCACACCCCTCTACATGCATTCACTCCCCTCTACATGCATTCACCCACCTCTACATGCATTCACATCCCTGTACCTGCATTCACTCCCCTCTACATGGATTCACTCACCTCTACATGGATTCACATCCCTCTACATGCATTCACATCGCTTCACATGCATTCACTCACCTCTAGATGCATTCACTCACCTCTACATGCATTCACTCACCTATGCATGCATTCACTCACATCTACATGCATTCACTCACATCTACGTGCATTCACTAACCTCTACATGCATTCACATCCCTCTACCTGCATTCACTCACCTCTACATGCATTCACTCACCTCTGCATGCATTCACTCACCTCTACATGCATTCACTCACCTCTACATGTATTCACATCCCTCTACCTGCATTCCCTCACCTCTACATGCATTCACTCACCTCTGCATTCATTCACTCACCTCTACATGCATTCACTCACCTCTACATGCATTCACATCCCTCTACATGCATTCACATCCCTCTACATGCATTACCTCCCCTCTACATGCATTCACACACGCCTACAGGCTTTTATATCACTCTACATGCATTTATATCACTCTACATGCATTCCTATCCCTCTACATGCATTCGCTCTACATTCATTACCTCCCCTCTACATGCATTCGCTCCACTCTACATGTATTCTCTCACCTCTACATGCATGATGCATTACCTCCCCTCTACATGCATTACCTCACCTGTGCATGCATTACCTCTACAGTCTCTCATATCACTCTACGTGCATTCATATCACTATACATTCATTCATATCACTCTACATGCATTCCTATCCCTCTACATACATTTCACTCCCCTCTACATGCATTCCATACGTCTACAAGAATTCAGATCCCTCTACATGCATTCACTCCCCTCTACATGCATTCACTCTGCATTCATTACCTCCCCTCCACATGCATTCACTCCCCTCTATATGCATTCAATCCCCTCTACATGTATTCGCTCCCTTCTACATGTATTCGCTCCCCTCTACATGGATGGATTCACATCCCTCTACATGTATTCAGTCCCCTCTACATGTATTCACATCACTCTACACGCACTCACACCCCTCTACATGCATTCACACCCCTCTACATGCATTCACTCCCCTCTACATGCATTCACCCACCTCTACATGCATTCACATCCCTGTACCTGCATTCACTCCCCTCTACA
>CM067369.1:267269753-267282253 GCA_034401795.1 Chaetoderma sp. LZ-2023a | reverse complement strand
GGAGGCGCATAGCCAGAAATGGGAGGCGCATAGCCAGAAATGGGAGGTGCGTAGCTAGAAATAGGAGGTGCATAGCTAGAAATGGTAGGTGCATAGCTAGAAATGGTAGGTGCATAGCTAGAAATGGGAGGTCCATAGCTAGAAATTGGAGGTGCCTAGCTAGAAATGGGAGGTGCATAGCTAGATATGGGAAGTGCATAGCTAGATATGGGAAGTGCATAGCTAGAAATGGGAGGTGCATAGCCAGAAATGGGAGGTGCATAGCTAGAAATGGGAGGTGCGTAGCTATAAATGGGAGGTGCGTAGCTAGATATGGGAAGTGCATAGCTGGAAATGGGAGGTGGATAGCTAGAAATGGGAGGTGCATAGCTAGAAATATGAGGCGCATAGCTAGAGATGTGAGGCGAATAGCTAGAAATGGGAGGTGCATAGCTAGAAATAGGGCGAATAGCCAGAATTGGGAGGCGAATAGCTAGAAATGGGAGGTACATTGCTAGAAATGGGAAGCAAATAGCTAGAAATGGGAGGTGCATGGCCAGAAATGGTAGGCGCATGGCTAGAAATAGGGCGAATAGCTAGAATTGGGAGGCGAATAGCTAGAAATGGTAGGTGCATTGCTAGAAATGGGAAGCAAATAGCTAGAAATGGGAGGTGCATTGCCAGAAATGGTAGGCGCATGGCTAGAAATCGAAACTTCATAGCTAGAAATGGGAGGTGCATTGATAGAAATGGGAGACGAATTGCTAGAAATGGGAGGTGCGCAGCTAGAAATGGGAGACGAATAGCTAGAAATGGGAGGGAATAGCTAGAAATAGAAGGTGCGTAGCTAGAAATGGGAGGGAATAGCCAGAAATAGAAGGTGCATAGCTAGAAATGGCTCCATCTATTACTAGAATTTAAATGGCTCGGTATAAGTGGGACGGTATTGCTATGCCTGGCCACTTAGTGTATTTTATATGACATATTATTCTGCTTATGTCACATCTACCCTACTGGATAGATCTTATCTGTAACTCAAGCATATGACGTCATAATCAAATACGTCGCATGTAGACTGACGTCACAATCAAAACGTGTAATGAATGACGTATCTAGGTCTGTCATGAACATCGAATAGTCCCTCAAGTGAGGCTACGAATTGTATGTCTTTACTATCTAATAATCATTCTGTTGAATATTTTAAAACTAATTTGACTGGCGTTGTTGCTGACATCGCACCCAGTCAAATAATTTCAATAGCTTACAATTTATAGTTAGCTTGAAATTGGGATTTTTAAGATTCACCGTTCAAAGTATATAAATCGATTCCAACTGGCATAAAGCATTTTATAGCTATAGATGGGGATGGGGTTGGGTGGAATGGGCATAGATAGGAATGGGCGCGGCATAGATAGGAATGGGCGCGGCATAGCTAGGAATGGGCAGGGCATAGCTAGGAATGGACAGGGCATAGCTAGAAATGGGCGGACTATAGCTAGAAATGGGCGGACTATAGCTAGAAATGGGCGGACTATAGCTAGAAATGGGCGGACTATAGCTAGAAATGGGCGGACTATAGCTAGAAATGGGCGGACTATAGCTAGAAATGGGCGGACTATAGCTAGAAATGGGCGGACTATAGCTAGAAATGGGCGGACTATAGCTAGAAATGAGTCCCTATGTTATCTTTAGACTGATGCTTACATGTCATTTCTCTCTCATCATGGATGTGGAGAACCGGAAGACACTCATAGCCAAAATTATTTGAATCTTGTACAGACTTCTTGCTATAGCGTGCGTGCGTGCGCCAGGACTTCTTTTCAGAAACATGAAGAACTGCACAAACAGGGCGAGGCGAGCAAAGCGAGCCCATCCAGCTAGGGGTGGGTGGAGTGGGGGTGGAGTGGGGCCATGGGAGGGAGCATTTTGGTGACTGATCGTGATGGTGCCTCGCACATGGCAACTGTCACTCACTGTGTTATGGTTATGTCACCTCGACTGCCTATGGTGCATTATGTGTTACTGAGTTCAGCATACAATGCCATGATTCATATATCGGTAAGATGTTTTATGTGTTACTGAGTTCAGCATACAATGCCAGGATTCATATATCGGTAAGATGTTTTATGTGTTACTGAGTTCTACATACAATGCCATGATTCATATATCGGTAAGATGTTTTATGTGTTACTGAGTTCTACATACAATGCCATGATTCATATATCGGTAAGATGTGTTTTGTGTTACTGCGTTCTGCATACAATGCCATGATTCATATATCGATAAGATGTCTTTTGTGTTACTGAGTTCTTCATACAATGCCATGATTCATATATCGGTAAGGTGTTTTATGTGTTACTGAGTTCTGCATACAATGCCATGATTCATATATCGGTAAGATGTTTTATGTATTACTGAGTTCTACATACAATGCCATGATTCATATATCGGTAAGATGTTTTATGTGTTACTGAGTTCTCCATACAATGCCATGATTCATATATCGGTAGGATGTGTTTTGTGTTACTGCGTTCTTCATACAATGCCATGATTCATATATCGATAAGATGTCTTTTGTGTTACTGAGTTCTGCATACAATGCCATGATTCATATATCGGTAAGATGTTTTATGTGTTACTGAGTTCAGCATACAATGCCATGATTCATATATCGATAAGATGTTTTTTGTGTTACTGAGTTCTGCATACAATGCCATGATTCATATATCGGTAAGATGTTTTATGTGTTACTGAGTTCTGAATACAATGCCATGATTCATATATCGGTAAGATGTTTTGTGTTACTGAGTTCTACATACAATGCCATGATTCATATATCGGTAAGATGTTTTATGTGTTACTGAGTTCAGCATACAATGCCATGATTCATATATCGGTAAGGTGTTTTATGTGTTACTGAGTTCTGCATACAATGCCATGATTCATATATCGGTAAGATGTTTTATGTGTTACTGAGTTCTACATACAATGCCATGATTCATATATCGGTAAGATGTTTTATGTGTTACTGAGTTCTGCATACAATGCCATGATTCATATATCGGTAAGATGTGTTTTGTGTTACTGCGTTCTGCATACAATGCCATGATTCATATATCGGTAAGATGTGTTTTGTGTTACTGAGTTCAGCATACAATGCCACGATTCATATATCGGTAAGATCGTTTATGTGTTACTGAGTTCTACATACAATGCCATGATTCATATATCGGTAAGATGTGTTTTGTGTTACTGAGTTCAGCATACAATGCCATGATTCATATATCGGTAAGATGTGTTTTGTCTTACTGCGTTCTGCATACAATGCCATGATTCATATATCGGTAAGATGTGTTTTGTGTTACTGAGTTCAGCATACAATGCCATGATTCATATATCGGTAAGATGTTTTATGTGTTACTGAGTTCTACATACAATGCCATGATTCATATATCGGTAAGATGTTTTATGTGTTACTGAGTTCTACATACAATGCCATGATTCATATATCGGTAGGATGTGTTTTGTGTTACTGAGTTCTTCATACAATGCCATGATTCATATATCGATAAGATGTCTTTTGTGTTACTGAGTTCTGCATACAATGCCATGATTCATATATCGGTAAGATGTTTTATGTGTTACTGAGTTCAGCATACAATGCCATGATTCATATATCGATAAGATGTCTTTTGTGTTACTGAGTTCTGCATACAATGCCATGATTCATATATCGGTAAGATGTTTTATGTGTTACTGAGTTCTGAATACAATGCCATGATTCATATATCGGTAAGATGTTTTGTGTTACTGAGTTCTACATACAATGCCATGATTCATATATCGGTAAGATGTTTTATGTGTTACTGAGTTCAGCATACAATGCCATGATTCATATATCGGTAAGGTGTTTTATGTGTTACTGAGTTCTGCATACAATGCCATGATTCATATATCGGTAAGATGTTTTATGTGTTACTGAGTTCTACATACAATGCCATGATTCATATATCGGTAAGATGTTTTATGTGTTACTGAGTTCTGCATACAATGCCATGATTCATATATCGGTAAGATGTGTTTTGTGTTACTGCGTTCTGCATACAATGCCATGATTCATATATCGGTAAGATGTGTTTTGTGTTACTGAGTTCAGCATACAATGCCACGATTCATATATCGGTAAGATCGTTTATGTGTTACTGAGTTCTACATACAATGCCATGATTCATATATCGGTAAGATGTGTTTTGTGTTACTGAGTTCAGCATACAATGCCATGATTCATATATCGGTAAGATGTGTTTTGTCTTACTGCGTTCTGCATACAATGCCATGATTCATATATCGGTAAGATGTGTTTTGTGTTACTGAGTTCAGCATACAATGCCATGATTCATATATCGGTAAGATGTGTTTTGTGTTACTGAGTTCAGCATACAATGCCATGATTCATATATCGGTAAGGTGTTTTATGTGTTACTAACCTCCTGTTTCTATTGCATATTGTGCTAAACCGTAGCCGTTAATTGTTTTATGGCCAATTTTGAGAAAATCACGAAGAAAAATGTTAGTAAATAGCCCACAAAAACCATTTATTTAAGTTTTTCAGGCCAATTTTGAAAAGATCGTGAATAAAAAATTAAAAAGCCCTTGGGTATCATTTACTTAAGTTTTTCAGTCCAGTCTTTAGAACATTTTGAAGAAATCGTAAGAGAAAATGTTTAGCAAATGGATCCCAGATACCATTTACTTGAGTTTTTAAGTCCAATTCCGAGAAAATGTTGAAGAAAATGGTTTGTAAATTACGTAAGATTTTCAGTCCATTAAAAAAAATCTTTGAAGAAATTATGAAAAAAGGTTTAGTAAATGGACCGCAAGTACCATTTACTTACGATTTTCAGACCAAATTTGGGCTGGTATCAATATGAAAGTGAAGATTAAATCACTGTAGTTGACTCTGGTAGGCGGCTGGCTCAGTTCTGTGAGAAGTTAGATGGAACGATATGAATCCGATGAAAATGATGACGACGTCATACAATTGAAAGAGGGAAAGCTTCAACGGGAGAGCGCATAGAAGACGCAAAGAGCATCACATATTTCTAACTGACCATCGTGACTTTGCATTAACGATCGAGATTATTGAGACCCTCGTGTAATTTCCACACAAAGACTTCATAGATGAAAATGTCATTTCAGTGTTCAACTCTTTTGCAAAATTATAACCTGAAGCAAATCTCAATGGGGTGCATCGGGTACTTCGTTCCGATCTTTACTTAGTGCAACTAGTACTCGAATATAAGGAAGTACTTGATTTGCCTAATATTGAATTTATCTAGCTAGAATTTTAGCACCAAAAGCCACGTAGTGCTGACGTTGAACGACTAATTATTGCCGGCAACGATCTGAAATTGCCTGGCAGGTCAAGCGTGAAGCTAGACACTGAAATTGCCTGGCAGGTCAAGCGTGAAGCTAGACACTGAAATTGCCTGGCAGGTCAAGCGTGAAGCTAGACACTGAAATTGCCTGGCAGGTCAAGCGTGAAGCTAGACACTGAAATTGCCTGGCAGGTCAAGCGTGAAGCTAGACACTGAAATTGCCTGGCAGGTCAAGCGTGAAGCTAGAAACTGAAAAAATTTACTTATTTGTTCATTATAACCTACCACCTCTTCTGTCATGGAATCCCAGAAAATCTATACTGCACTGGATTACAAATAGGCAACATAGAGTTAGAGAAAGGCCACAAGTCAAAAGCCAAACATACTCTCGAGGCCTATTCCCAGTGTTAAAGCGTTCACATTCAGGTGAGCAGGAAGAAGACACAGAAGAGGAGGAAGTATAACCAAAAAAGATCAAACAGAAAGAATGTTTACTCTTTATGTGACTGAATTTGTGCTAGCTATCACCTCGTTATTATTGATTTTCAGTGGGCTCCGTTTGTTCCGCATTGTCCGCCTGTCTGTCTGTGTGTCTGTTTGTCGGCGTCCAATCACGATTACCGTTATATCTCCGCAGGGTTGCAACCTATTGGGACTAAACTTGGGCACTTGCTTCCTTATATCAAGAGGATGGAGCAAAATGCTAGTGAGGTCATGCAGTCAATGTTCGAGGTCATTGTTACCTTGGAATAAAACCCTACATTTTACAGTTAAGTTTTGAGTTTAACTCTTATAAGTCTTATATCTCGACATGACTTCACCTTATCGGGACTAAACTTGGATATATGCTTCCTAGTATCATGGGAATGAAACACAATGATATTGCAGTCAAAGGTCAAGGTCATTGTACCATTGGATTTATATAAAATGCAGACGGAACCCATCGATATATTGGCGAAAATCTTAATTTTCGCCAATAATAAAATGTATGAGAAATGGTACAAGTTTGTTTGTGTTTCCTCATTTTGAAAATCAGCCCAAATCAGTAGGCCTAAACACCTATATTCTAGAAGTTTAAATCTTCACACTATGTTTATTAGAACTGCACAGATTGTGTAGAACTGCTGCACATTAAAAGTAGCTCTGGCGTGCGCGCGTACGCCCCTGCGTCGTAAGCCTACGCCGTGAAGATCTGAAAATAATTTAACTGGAACCTTCGTTCCAAATAGGCACATAAATTCAACAATATTCCTGTGTTGCTGTCTTATTATTACAAACTGGAATGCCAGATGCCAGCATTCATATCTTACAAACTGGAATGCCAGATGCCAGCATTCATATCTTACAAACTGGAATGCCAGATGCCAGCATTCATATGTTACAAACTGGAATGCCAGATGCCAGCATTCATATCTTACAAACTGGAATGCCAGATGCCAGCATTCATATGTTACAAACTGGAATGCCAGATGCCAGCATTCATACCTTACAAACTGGAATGCCAGATGCCAGCATTCATATTTTACAAACTGGAATGCCAGATGCCAGCATTCATACCTTACAAACGGGAATGCCAGATGCCAGCATTCATATTTTACAAACTGGAATGCCAGATGCCAGAATTCATATCTTACAAACGGGGATGCCAGATGCCAGCATTCATATCTTACAAACTGAAATGCCAGATACCAGCATTCATATCTTACAAACTGGAATGCCAGATGTCAGCATTCATGTCTTACAAACTGGAATGCCAGATGTCAGCATTCATATGTTACAAACTGGAATGCCAGATGCAAGCATTCATATCTTACAAACTGGAATGCCAGATGCCAGCATTCATATCTTACAAACTGGAATGCCAGATGCCAGATGCCAGCATTCATATCTTACAAACTGGAATGCCAGATGTCAGCATTCATATGTTACAAACTGGAATGCCAGATGCCAGCATTCATATGTTACAAACTGGAATGCCAGATGCCATCATTCATATGTTACAAACTGGAATGCCAGATGCCAGATGCCAGATGCCAGCATTCATATCTTACAAACGGGAATGCCAGATGCCAGCATTCATATGTTACAAACTGGAATTCCAGATGTCAGCATTCATATGTTACAAACTGGAATGTCAGATGCCAGCATTCATATCTTACAAACTGCAATGCCAGATGCCAGATGTCAGCATTCATATGTTACAAACTGGAATGCCAGATGCCAGCATTCATATGTTACAAACTGGAATGCCAGATGCCAGATGCCAGATGCCAGCATTCATATCTTGCAAACTGGAATGCCAGATGCCAGCATTCATATGTTACAAACTGGAATGACAGATGTCAGCATTCATATGTTACAAACTGGAATGACAGATGCCAGCATTCATATCTTACAAACTGGAATGCCAGATGCCAGCATTCATATGTTACAAACTGGAATGCCAGATGCAAGCATTCATATGTTACAAACTGGAATGCCAGATGCAAGCATTCATATCTTACAAACTGGAATGCCAGATGCCAGCATTCATATGTTACAAACTGGAATGCCAGATGCAAGCATTCATATCTTACAAACTGGAATGCCAGATTCCAGCATTCATATGTTACAAACTGGAATGCCAGATGTCAGCATTCATATCTTGCAAACTGGAATGCCAGATGCCAGCATTCATATCTTGCCGACATTTTCTTCCTAAAAATAAATCTGTCATTTCGCAATAACGTCTTCCACAGCGCTGTTATCTAACGTTCCTGGCGCCTTATATTCCAAATATCCCGAGTCCACCGTTACTACGATGAGGATATGGACACAAATGATCCATTCATGCAATCTTCTCGCGCTTCCGTCACGCGATTTATGATTAATATAAAATATCAATTCATAAATTGCTAATGGTATAGGCGGCGCGACACTTATGCTAGACATATCGCTGGAATGCGAGAAACGTCTACAAACCTCTATTCGTCTTTTGAACCGCCATCGATGTCAAATGGTCCATTCTACTAAGCTAGCTTGTTCAGTACATTTAGCATATTCCGTCCCCTTTAGAGCAAATACACGCGTATGGGCCCAGCTTCTTACAGTTATCAGATGCAGCTATATCAGTTATCCAATACTTCACCTTTCTGCCGCGTAGGTTTTGAGAGTGTCTCCAGATGCAACTATATCAGTTATCCAATACTTCACCTTTCTGCCGCGTAGGTTTTGAGAGTGTCTCGAGCATTTTCTATATTTATCACCAGACGATTACGCTAAACAAGCATCTATGATAATTTTGTATGTTAATTTCTGCGCTAAATATGTTTTGCGTTATAAATATTACTTCTACACATTTAGACGCTATCAAACTAGGTTCTAGCGTTAAATGTGTGCTTTGTGCTGACGAGGTTGAGGTAACGGACCTTTCCGGTTTTAGCCATGCCCCGCCCATCTCTAGCTAAGCTCCACCCACACCTCGCTCGTGTAGGATCGATCGAACTCTGAACACCCTGACTATCAATTTCCCAAAAAAATACACAGGTAAGATGTTGAATATTTTGAAACTAATTTGACCGGGTGCTGTTGATGCCTAAGGCAGCAGCAGCGTCCGCCCAGTCAAATTAGTTTATTAGCATGTTTATTAAATAGCAAAGAATTACAAAGCCATACAATTCATACAACGTGTCGGACTATTTGAGATTTGATGGCGGTCTATATGGAACCCTGTGTGACGTAATTCTTGTGACGTCATCATACACGCTCTGAGCTGATTATGACGTCATACGAGGTCAGCTGATGGATGGACACTCTGGACAGGTGAATTGCGTACAACTGATGATACCTCTGCAATCTCCACAAGTGATGCGTGTAAGTATCGCTTGAAGCGCACCTGTACCAATAACTATGGCCGTATAAATAAATGCGCCATGCGCCATCAAAAATAAGTCCTACAAACTAATAATAAATATTTTGACGTAATGTGAATTATGTGAAATAATTCTTTATATGTACAAACAGAAATACCTCAGAACATCTGCACTTGTGTGTGTCACGTATTAACCCTTTAACTCCAGGAATTCATATGCCTCGAGTTCAAGATAAGTCTCCCAGATAACGCAGCTTACTGGGCTGATGCTGGGCTCATGGCGGGACTCAGTATCGGCCGGTATCGGCTCAACATTGGCCCAGTAAGCAGCTTTATCAGCGGTAGACTGGCCTAATCAAAACTGTTGACTATTTTGAAACTAATTTGACGTGAACCTGTTCCTGCCATAAGCAGTGCCATAAGCAGGAACAGCTTCCAGTCGAATTAGTTTCAAAATAGTCAACATACATTCCTTAGGGCCTGTAATAAAAAAAGCTGTCGTTTGTGGTGTTCAAGGGTTAAAAGGTAAATCGATGATGGGTCTGATTGTTCAAATTCACCAAAGCGCATGCGCGCAAGCTTACATAAGATGACATATACAGGTGAGAATTCAGGTGTCAGTCACTGTCTGGTCTTCTGAGAGACGTGAATTTCACGCTTTCTTTTACACATCCACCCCACACCCCACCCCCACCCCCATCCATGTGTTTTCCTATAAGACAGTTATAACACAAGTTCCTCTGGGAATGTTGTTAGCATATCTTCAAACATAAGAAAGTAGCTTGATGATTTCTCGTAAAGTGGAAGTCGTTGACGGATTATTACACGTCAGGTAGAATGCGGTTATACAGTACAGCTCATAAACACGTTATAATGTGTCCAAACAAAAACAGACACATGTTGATTAGTACAATTTTGAACACAATGTAAGAAATGTTCTGTTAAATATTTTGAACTTAATTTGTTTGGAAGTCATTGCTACCTTAACCGCGCCATCCAAGTACTCACTTGAACACATCCATGTGTGCGTAGATTGAAGATTGATTTCTCGCCGTATATACAAAGGCACGCGCTTGCCTACTTGAAGCTCATCACGTAACCTCCAGTTAAACTTAGGTCAGATTCCATGTGCGTATGCGTAAAGAAGCGATTCTTGACGGACACGCGCACGCATACGCACACGCATACGGACACATGGATGCAGTGGTATTGTTTTCGCTATGATTTCGATTTTATACGCATACGCACTACGCGTACGCACTACGCGTACGCACGACGCGTACGCATACGCATATACGTACATACGCGTACGTAGATGCCGCGCTTTAGGCAGCAATGATTTCCAATCAAACTAAGTCCAAAATATTCAAAAGTACGTGTTATTTATCATTGGAAACCTGTTAGATTATTGCTGAGATGTACCTCTATACCATACCTACTAAACATGCCCCGCGCAGTGATACTCGCGATAGAGACGTGTATTTATTCTTGAGCTGAGGTAATTTGCTGGTCTGAGAAGGAATGCGGTACGTCAGCTCGCTAAGAATATTTTCGCCGTAGCTTAGTACTATACATTACTACACATACCTGTTACAAACTGTATAGATAATCTAACTGAAATAAATACCTAGAATAAACAACCGGGCCAGATGTCACGAGCACAGGTTGGGTGATGGGGGTGAGGCAGGTGTGGGAACTTATCTATCGACATTTACACCTAAATTACAGCTAGTCTAACAGCTAGCTAAGAGTGTTTGTTGATTTCTTTGCCAAATTCTTTTCCTAACACCTCTCCTCATCACCCCAATGGGAGTGGAGTGGTTGTGACGATATCGTATAAAGGTGATGTATGCGTCATCTTCTTAGTAAACAATACCTGACATACTTATTATATCTACCCTGATAATGCAGCTTACTGGGCCGCTACTGGGCCAGTATCGGCACAGTAACCTGAACTACCAGGGTAATAGTATTATTGATACATAATACATATGTATACAAATACCATAATATTTACAAGCGCGATAGTTTACAAGCGTTTGATCGATTGCAAGGGAGATAACTCGTGTATAATTGTATAGTTATTGTTTAATCATACACGACGTGTCTCCCTTGCTAACAGTTCATAGGAAAGTGTTGATATGAAGTTGACAATTAGCCCGATATGGCGTTAAGTTGCAGGCCTTGTTAGACCATCAGTCCAGTGAGACACCATTCTCATCACATATCCGTCACACATGACTGCGCAAAGCTAAGCGCTTATCATGTTAGTCTAATACAGCCCGGGCTACCGCAGACCCACACGTAGTCTTGGTGTAAAAGAATCTGGTAGATTCGAGAAAAACTGGATATGTTAACTGTGTCGATTTAATAGGACAGTGGTCATAGACCAGACAGGGAGATTATTGTGCAAATTGACCATGATTTATATAAAGACAGAGGGCAAGTACGCACAAATGTGCGCACGTACGTACCTATCGGTCTCTTGCAGGTCTCGTGAACACACCACTAGATTCACTACCATACCTGTTTAATTCTACCTGTATTCTGTTGGTCAGCGTATATAAAAGGCGTTGCCAGAAAGTCTTCTTGTATTGGTTACATATGATGGTTGTGTTAAACACCTCGTCAGCGCCTCAGTTCTGCTAACTTAATACACAAGACTAGACTCGGCATCTTTTCTAACATGAATCTATTGGACTGTGGATAATATTGCTTGTCTCACGCAACCAGACGATAGCGGTTCTTTAACGCAGGTGGCTAAAGGACCACCTCTCTTAGATAGCCACTATATTGTGGTCCCTATATATATATATATATATATATATATATATATATATATATATATATATATATATATATATATATATATATATATATATATATATATATATATATATATATATATATATAGAACAGGGAATGTTTAAAGGGCCTGTACTCGCTTCCTATTGTGATGTGTCCGAGTGCCTTTTGTGTCATACATCAGCACCAAAATTACTATGACACATTCACCCACCAAAAGAATCACCCCTCACACGCACCCACCCACCCACCTACCCACGCACGCACGCACGTACGCACTCACACACACACACACACACGTACGTACGTACGTACGTACGTACGTACGTATTTATGTATGTATGTCGGGAGTAATAAGGATGTTTCGGATTAGCAGGGTAGGTGTTGGGTGTGCGTACGTACGTGCGTGTGCGTGTGGGTGGGATGGGGTGGGGTGGCTGTTTGTTTGTGGACTCACTTACTACAGTCTATGCTCGCTAGAAAGGCAA
>CM067369.1:267205253-267269253 GCA_034401795.1 Chaetoderma sp. LZ-2023a | reverse complement strand
TGGCTGACTTGATTGTTAGAGGGTTAGACGCTTGCTCTGGCATGTGTTTTGACTGACTTGATTGTTAGAGGGTTAGACGCTTGCTCTGGCGTGTGTTTTGGCTGACTTGAGTGTTAGAGGGTTAAACGCTTGCTCTGGCGTGTGTTTTGGCTGACTTGATTGTTAGAGGGTCAGACGCTTGCTCGGGCATGTGTTTTGGCTGAGTTGATTGTTAGAGGGTTAGACGCTTGCTCTGGTGTGTGTTTTGGCTGTCTTGATTGTTAAAGGGTTAGACGCTTGCTCTGGTGTGTGTTTTGGCTGACTTGATTGTTAAAGGGTTAGACGCTTGCTCTGGTGTGTGTTTTGGCTGACATGATTGTTAGAGGGTTAGACGCTTGCTCTGGTGTGTATTTTGGCTGACTTGATTGTTAAAGGGTTAGACGCTTGCTCTGGTGTGTATTTTGGCTGACTTGATTGTTAGAGGGTTAGACGCTTGCTCTGGTGTGTGTTTTGGCTGACTTGATTGTTAAAGGGTTAGACGCTTGCTCCGGTGTGTGTTTTGGCTGACTTGATTGTTAAAGGGTTAGACGCTTGCTCTGGCGTGTGTATTGGCTGACTTGATTGTTAGAGGGTTAGACGCTTGCTCGGGTGTGTGTTTTGGCTGACTTGATTGTTAGAGGGTTAGACGCTTGCTCTGGCGTGTGTTTTGGCTGACGAGTGTTAGAGCGTTAGACGCTTGCTCTGGCGTGTGTTTTGGCTGACTTGATTGTTAGAGGGTCAGACGCTTGCTCGGGCATGTGTTTTGGCTGACTTGATTGTTAGAGGGTTAGACGCTTGCTCTGGCGTGTGTTTTGGCTGACTTGATTGTTAAAGGGTTAGACGCTTGCTCTGGCGTGTGTTTTGGCTGACATGATTGTTAGAGGGTTAGACGCTTGCTCTGGTGTGTATTTTGGCTGACTTGATTGTTAAAGGGTTAGACGCTTGCTCTGGTGTGTGTTTTGGCTGACTTGATTGTTAGAGGGTTAGACGCTTGCTCTGGTGTGTGTTTTGGCTGACTTGATTGTTAAAGGGTTAGACGCTTGCTCTGGTGTGTGTTTTGGCTGACTTGATTGTTAAAGGGTTAGACGCTTGCTCTGGCGTGTGTTTTGGCTGACATGATTGTTAGAGGGTTAGAAGCTTGCTCTGGTGTGTATTTTGGCTGACTTGATTGTTAAAGGGTTAGACGCTTGCTCTGGTGTGTATTTTGGCTGACTTGATTGTTAGAGGGTTAGACGCTTGCTCTGGTGTGTGTTTTGGCTGACTTGATTGTTAGAGGGTTAGACGCTTGCTCCGGTGTGTGTTTTGGCTGACTTGATTGTTAAAGGGTTAGAGGCTTGCTCTGGCGTGTGTATTGGCTGACTTGATTGTTAGAGGGTTAGACGCTTGCTCGGGTGTGTGTTTTGGCTGACTTGATTGTTAGAGGGTTAGACGCTTGCTCTGGCGTGTGTTTTGGCTGACGAGTGTTAGAGCGTTAGACGCTTGCTCTGGCGTGTGTTTTGGCTGACTTGATTGTTAGAGGGTCAGACGCTTGCTCGGGCATGTGTTTTGGCTGACTTGATTGTTAGAGGGTTAGACGCTTGCTCTGGCGTGTGTTTTGGCTGACTTGATTGTTAAAGGGTTAGACGCTTGCTCTGGCGTGTGTTTTGGCTGACATGATTGTTAGAGGGTTAGACGCTTGCTCTGGTGTGTATTTTGGCTGACTTGATTGTTAAAGGGTTAGACGCTTGCTCTGGTGTGTGTTTTGGCTGACTTGATTGTTAGAGGGTTAGACGCTTGCTCTGGTGTGTGTTTTGGCTGACTTGATTGTTAAAGGGTTAGACGCTTGCTCTGGTGTGTGTTTTGGCTGACTTGATTGTTAAAGGGTTAGACGCTTGCTCTGGCGTGTGTTTTGGCTGACTTGATTGTTAGAGGGTTAGACGCTTGCTCTGGTGTGTGTTTTGGCTGACTTGTTTTTAGAGGGTTAGACGCTTGCTCTGGCGTGTGTTTTGGCTGACGAGTGTTAGAGCGTTAGACGCTTGCTCTGGCGTGTGTTTTGGCCGACTTGATTGTTAGAGGGTTAGACGCTTGCTCTGGCGTTTGTTTTGACTGACTTGATTGTTAAAGGGTTAGACGCTTGCTCTGGCGTGTGTTTTGGCTGACTTGATTGTTAAAGGGTTAGACGCTTGCTCTGGCGTGTGTTTTGACTGACTTGATTGTTAAAGGGTTAGACGCTTGCTCTGGTGTGTGTTTTGGCTGACTTGATTGTTAAAGGTTAGACGCTTGCTCTGGCGTGTGTTTTGGCTGACGAGTGTTAGAGCGTTAGACGCTTGCTCTGGTGTGTGTTTTGGCTGACTTGACTGTTAAAGGGTTAGACGCTTGCTCTGGCGTGTGTTTTGGCTGACTTGATTGTTAAAGGGTTAGACGCTTGCTCGGGCATGTGTTTTGGCTGACTTGATTGTTAGAGGGTTAGACGCTTGCTCTGGTGTGTGTTTTGGCTGACTTGATTGTTAGAGGGTTAGACGCTTGCTCTGGCGTGTGTTTTGGCTGACTTGATTATAAGAGGGTTAGACGCTTGCTCTGGCATGTGTTTTGGCTGACTTGATTGTTAGAGGGTTAGACGTTTGCTCTGGCGTGTGTTTTGGCCGACTTGATTGTTAAAGGGTTAGACGCTTGCTCTGGCGTGTGTTTTGGCTGACTTGATTGTTAAAGGGTTAGACGCTTGCTCTGGCATGTGTTTTGACCGACTTGATTGTTAGAGGGTTAGACGCTTGCTCTGGCGTGTGTTTTGGCTGACTTGATTGTTAAAGGGTTAGACGCTTGCTCGGGCATGTGTTTTGGCTGACTTGATTGTTAGAGGGTTAGACGCTTACTCTGGTGTGTGTTTTGGCTGACTTGATTGTTAGAGGGTTTGACGCTTGCTCTGGCGTGTGTTTTGGCTGACTTGATTGTTAGAGGGTTAGATGCTTGCTCTGGTGTGTGTTTTGGCTGACTTGATTGTTAAAGGGTTAGACGCTTGCTCTGGCGTGTGTTTTGGCTGACTTGATTGTTATAGGGTTAGACGCTTGCTCTGGCGTGTGTTTTGGTTGACTTGATAGTTAGAGGGTTAGACGCTTGCTCTGGTGTGTGTTTTGGCTGACTTGATTGTTAAAGGGTTAGAGGCTTGCTCTGGTGTGTGTTTTGGCTGACTTGGGTGTTAGAGGGTTAGACGCTTGCTCTGGCGTGTGTTTTGGCTGACTTGATTGTTAAAGGGTTAGACGCTTGCTCTGGCGTGTGTTTTGGCTGACTTGATTGTTAGAGGGTTAGACACTTGCTCTGGTGTGTGTTTTGGCTGACTTGATTATAAGAGGGTTAGACGCTTGCTCTGGCATGTGTTTTGTCTGACTTGATTGTTAGAGGGTTAGACGCTTGCTCTGGCATGTGTTTTGGCTGACTTGATTGTTAAAGGGTTAGACGCTTGCTCTGGCGTGTGTTTTGGCTGACTTGATTGTTAAAGGGTTAGACGCTTGCTCGGGCATGTGTTTTGGCTGACTTGATTGTTAGCGCGTTAGACGCTTGCTCTGGCGTGTGTTTTGGCTGACTTGATTGTTACAGGGTTAGACGCTTGCTCTGGCGTGTGGTTTGGCTGACTTGATTGTTAGAGGGTTAGACGCTTGCGCTGGCGTGTGTTTTGGCTGACTTGATTGTTGGAGGGTTAGACGCTTGCTCTGGCGTTTGTTTTGGCTAACTTGATTGTTAGAGCGTTACACGCTTGCTCTGGCGTGTGTTTTGGCTGACTTGATTGTTAG
This sequence comes from Chaetoderma sp. LZ-2023a, assembly GCA_034401795.1. Taxonomy (NCBI): domain Eukaryota; kingdom Metazoa; phylum Mollusca; class Caudofoveata; order Chaetodermatida; family Chaetodermatidae; genus Chaetoderma; species Chaetoderma sp. LZ-2023a. The sequence continues at coordinate 267,265,471 of CM067369.1, read as the reverse complement.
AGGGTTAGACGCTTGCTCTGGCATGTGGTTTGGCTGACTTGATTGTTAGAGGGTTAGACGCTTGTTCTGGTGTGTGTTTTGGCTGACTTGAGTGTTAGAGGGTTAGACGCTTGCTCTGGCGTGTGTTTTGGCTGACTTGATTGTTAAAGGGTTAGACGCTTGCTCTGGCATGTGTTTTGACCGACTTGATTGTTAAAGGGTTAGACGCTTGCTCTGGCGTGTGTTTTGGCTGACTTGATTGTTAAAAGGTTAGACGCTTGCTCTGGCGTGTGTTTTAGCCGACTTGATTATTAAAGGGTTAGACGCTTGGTCTGGCGTGTGTTTTGGCTGACTTGATTGTTAAAGGGTTAGACGCTTGCTCGGGCATGTGTTTTGGCTGACTTGATTGTTAGAGCGTTAGACGCTTGCTCTGGCGTGTGTTTTGGCTGACTTGATTGTTACAGGGTTAGACGCTTGCTCTGGCGTGTGGTTTGGCTGACTTGATTGTTAGAGGGTTAGACGCTTGCGCTGGCGTGTGTTTTGGCTGACTTGATTGTTGGAGGGTTAGACGCTTGCTCTGGCGTTTGTTTTGGCTAACTTGATTGTTAGAGCGTTACACGCTTGCTCTGGCGTGTGTTTTGGCTGACTTGATTGTTAGAGGGTTAGACGCTTGCTCTGGCGTGTGGTTTGGCTGACTTGATTGTTAGAGGGTTAGACGCTTGTTCTGGCGTGTGTTTTGGCTGACTTGAGTGTTAGAGGGTTAGACGCTTGCTCTGGCGTGTGTTTTGGCTGACTTGATTGTTAAAGGGTTAGACGCTTGCTCTGGCGTGTGTTTTGACCGACTTGATTGTTAAAGGGTTAGACGCTTGCTCTGGCGTGTGTTTTGGCTGACTTGATTGTTAAAAGGTTAGACGCTTGCTCTGGCGTGTGTTTTAGCCGACTTGATTATTAAAGGGTTAGACGCTTGCTCTGGCGTGTGTTTTGGCTGACTTGATTGTTTGAGGGTTAGACGCTTGCTCTGGCGTGTATTTTGGTTGACTTGATTGTTAGAGGGTTAGACGCTTGCTCTGGCCTGTGTTTGGCTGACTTGATTGTTAAGGGGTTAGACGCTTGCTCTGGTGTGTGTTTTGGCTGACTTGATTGTTAGAGGGTTAGACGCTTGCTCTGGCGTGTGTTTTGGCTGACTTGATTGTTAGAGGATTAGATGCTTGCTCTGGTGTGTGTTTTGGCTGACTTGATTGTTAAAGGGTTAGACGCTTGCTCTGGCATGTGTTTTGGCCGACTTGATTACTAAAGGGTTATACGCTTGCTCTGGCGTGTGTTTTGGCTGACTTGATTGTTAGAGGGTTAGACGCTTGCTCTGGCGTGTGTTTTAGCCGACTTGATTGTTAAAGGGTTAGACGCTTGCTCTGGCGTGTGTTTTGGCTGACTTGATTGTTAAAGGGTTAGACGCTTGCTCTGGCATGTGTTTTGACCGACTTGATTGTTAGAGGGTTAGACGCTTGCTCTGGCGTGTGTTTTGGCTGACTTGATTGTTAAAGGGTTAGACGCTTGCTCGGGCATGTGTTTTGGCTGACTTGATTGTTAGAGGGTTAGACGCTTACTCTGGTGTGTGTTTTGGCTGACTTGATTGTTAGAGGGTTTGACGCTTGCTCTGGCGTGTGTTTTGGCTGACTTGATTGTTAGAGGGTTAGACGCTTGCTCTGGTGTGTGTTTTGGCTGACTTGATTGTTAAAGGGTTAGACGCTTGCTCTGGCGTGTGTTTTGGCTGACTTGATTGTTATAGGGTTAGACGCTTGCTCTGGCGTGTGTTTTGGTTGACTTGATAGTTAGAGGGTTAGACGCTTGCTCTGGTGTGTGTTTTGGCTGACTTGATTGTTAAAGGGTTAGAGGCTTGCTCTGGTGTGTGTTTTGGCTGACTTGGGTGTTAGAGGGTTAGACGCTTGCTCTGGCGTGTGTTTTGGCTGACTTGATTGTTAAAGGGTTAGACGCATGCTCTGGCGTGTGTTTTGGCTGACTTGATTGTTAGAGGGTTAGACACTTGCTCTGGTGTGTGTTTTGGCTGACTTGATTATAAGAGGGTTAGACGCTTGCTCTGGCATGTGTTTTGTCTGACTTGATTGTTAGAGGGTTAGACGCTTGCTCTGGCATGTGTTTTGGCTGACTTGATTGTTAAAGGGTTAGACGCTTGCTCTGGCGTGTGTTTTGGCTGACTTGATTGTTAAAGGGTTAGACGCTTGCTCGGGCATGTGTTTTGGCTGACTTGATTGTTAGAGCGTTAGACGCTTGCTCTGGCGTGTGTTTTGGCTGACTTGATTGTTACAGGGTTAGACGCTTGCTCTGGCGTGTGGTTTGGCTGACTTGATTGTTAGAGGGTTAGACGCTTGCGCTGGCGTGTGTTTTGGCTGACTTGATTGTTGGAGGGTTAGACGCTTGCTCTGGCGTTTGTTTTGGCTAACTTGATTGTTAGAGCGTTACACGCTTGCTCTGGCGTGTGTTTTGGCTGACTTGATTGTTAGAGGGTTAGACGCTTGCTCTGGCGTGTGGTTTGGCTGACTTGATTGTTAGAGGGTTAGACGCTTGTTCTGGCGTGTGTTTTGGCTGACTTGAGTGTTAGAGGGTTAGACGCTTGCTCTGGCGTGTGTTTTGGCTGACTTGATTGTTAAAGGGTTAGACGCTTGCTCTGGCGTGTGTTTTGACCGACTTGATTGTTAAAGGGTTAGACGCTTGCTCTGGCGTGTGTTTTGGCTGACTTGATTGTTAAAAGGTTAGACGCTTGCTCTGGCGTGTGTTTTAGCCGACTTGATTATTAAAGGGTTAGACGCTTGCTCTGGCGTGTGTTTTGGCTGACTTGATTGTTAGAGGGTTAGACGCTTGCTCTGGCGTGTATTTTGGTTGACTTGATTGTTAGAGGGTTAGACGCTTGCTCTGGCCTGTGTTTTGGCTGACTTGATTGTTAAGGGGTTAGACGCTTGCTCTGGTGTGTGTTTTGGCTGACTTGATTGTTAGAGGGTTAGACGCTTGCTCTGGCGTGTGTTTTGGCTGACTTGATTGTTAGAGGGTTAGATGCTTGCTCTGGTGTGTGTTTTGGCTGACTTGATTGTTAAAGGGTTAGACGCTTGCTCTGGCATGTGTTTTGGCCGACTTGATTACTAAAGGGTTATACGCTTGCTCTGGCGTGTGTTTTGGCTGACTTGATTGTTAGAGGGTTAGACGCTTGCTCTGGCGTGTGTTTTAGCCGACTTGATTATTAAAGGGTTAGACGCTTGCTCTGGCGTGTGTTTTGGCTGACTTGAATGTTAAAGTGTTAGAGGCTTGCTCTGGCGTGTGTTTTGGCCGACTTGATTATTAAAGGGTTAGACGCTTGCTCTGGCGTGTGTTTTGGCTGACTTGAGTGTTAGAGGGTTAGACGCTTGCTCTGGCGTGTGTTTTGGCCGACTTGATTGTTAAAGGGTTAGACGCTTGCTCTGGCGTGTGTTTTGACCGACTTGGTTGTTAAAGGGTTAGACGCTTGCTCTGGCGTGTGTTTTGGCTGACTTGATTGTTAAAGGGTTAGACGCTTGCTCTGGCGTGTGTTTTGGCTGACTTGATTGTTAGAGGGTTAGATGCTTGCTCTGGCGTGTATTTTGGTTGACTTGATTGTTAGAGGGTTAGACGCTTGCTCTGGCGTGTATTTTGGTTGACTTGATTGTTAGAGGGTTAGACGCTTGCTCTGGCGTGTGTTTTGGCTGACTTGAATGTTAAAGGGTTAGACGCTTGCTCTGGCGTGTGTTTTGGCTGACTTGATTGTTAAAGGGTTAGACGCTTGCTCTGGTGTGTGTTTTGGCTGACTTGATTGATAGAGGGTTAGACGCTTGCTCTGGCGTGTGTTTTGGCTGACTTGATTGTTACAGGGTTAGACGCTTGCTCTGGCGTGTGGTTTGGCTGACTTGATTGTTAGAGGGTTAGACGCTTGCGCTGGCGTGTGTTTTGGCTGACTTGATTGTTAGAGGGTTAGACGCTTGCTCTGGCGTTTGTTTGGGCTAACTTGATTGTTAGAGGGTTAGACGCTTTTGGCTGACTTGATTGTTAGAGGGTTAGACGCTTGCTCTGGCGTTTGTTTTGGCTAACTTGATTGTTAGAGCGTTAGACGCTTGCTCTGGCGTGTGTTTTGGATGACTTGATTGTTAGAGGGTTAGACGCTTGCTCTGGCGTGTGGTTTGGCTGACTTGATTGTTAGAGGGTTAGACGCTTGTTCTGGCGTGTGTTTTGGCTGACTTGATTGTTAGAGGGTTAGACGATTGCTCTGGCGTTTGTTTTGGCTGACTTGATTGTTACAGGGTTAGACGCTTGCTCTGGCGTGTGTTTTGGCTGACTTGATTGTTAGAGGGTTAGACGCTTGCTCTGGCGTGTGTTTTGGCTGACTTGATTGTTAAAGGGTTAGACGCTTGCTCTGGCGTGTGTTTTGGCTGACTTGATTGTTATAGGGTTAGACGCTTGCTCTGGCGTGTGTTTTGGTTGACTTGATTGTTAGAGGGTTAGACGCTTGCTCTGGAGTGTGTTTTGGCTGACTTGATTGTTAAAGGGTTAGACGCTTGCTCTGGCGTGTGTTTCGGCTGACTTGGGTGTTAGAGGGTTAGACGCTTGATCTGGCGTGTGTTTTGGCTGACTTGATTGTTAAAGGGTTAGACGCTTGCTCTGGCGTGTGTTTTGGCTGACTTGATTGTTAGAGGGTTAGACGCTTGCTCTGGTGTGTGTTTTGGCTGACTTGATTATAAGAGGGTTAGACGCTTGCTCTGGCATGTGTTTTGTCTGACTTGATTGTTAGAGGGTTAGACGCTTGCTCTGGCATGTGTTTTGGCTGACTTGATTGTTAAAGGGTTAGACGCTTGCTCTGGCGTGTGTTTTGGCTGACTTGATTGTTAAAGGGTTAGACGCTTGCTCGGGCATGTGTTTTGGCTGACTTGATTGTTAGAGCGTTAGACGCTTGCTCTGGCGTGTGTTTTGGCTGACTTGATTGTTACAGGGTTAGACGCTTGCTCTGGCGTGTGGTTTGGCTGACTTCATTGTTAGAGGGTTAGACGCTTGCGCTGGCGTGTGTTTTGGCTGACTTGATTGTTGGAGGGTTAGACGCTTGCTCTGGCGTTTGTTTTGGCTAACTTGATTGTTAGAGCGTTAGACGCTTGCTCTGGCGTGTGTTTTGGCTGACTTGATTGTTAGAGGGTTAGACGCTTGCTCTGGCGTGTGGTTTGGCTGACTTGATTGTTAGAGGGTTAGACGCTTGTTCTGGCGTGTGTTTTGGCTGACTTGATTGTTAGAGGGTTAGACGCTTGCTCTGGCGTTTGTTTTGGCTGACTTGATTGTTAAAGGGTTAGACGCTTGCTCTGGCGTGTGTTTTGGCTGACTTGAATGTTAAAGGGTTAGACGCTTGCTCTGGCGTGTGTTTTGACTGACTTGAGTGTTAGAGGGTTAGACGCTTGCTCTGGCGTGTGTTTTGGCCGACTTGATTTTTAGAGGGTTAGACGCTTGCTCTGGCGTGTGTTTTGGCTGACTTGAGTGTTAGAGGGTTAGACGCTTGCTCTGGCGTGTGTTTTGGCTGACTTGATTGTTAAAGGGTTAGACGCTTGCTCTGGCGTGTGTTTTGACCGACTTGATTGTTAAAGGGTTAGACGCTTGCTCTGGCGTGTGTTTTGGCTGACTTGATTGTTAAAAGGTTAGACGCCTGCTCTGGCGTGTGTTTTAGCCGACTTGATTATTAAAGGGTTAGACGCTTGCTCTGGCGTGTGTTTTGGCTGACTTGATTGTTAGAGGGTTAGACGCTTGCTCTGGCGTGTATTTTGGTTGACTTGATTGTTAGAGGGTTAGACGCTTGCTCTGGCCTGTGTTTTGGCTGACTTGATTGTTAAGGGGTTAGACGCTTGCTCTGGTGTGTGTTTTGGCTGACTTGATTGTTAGAGGGTTAGACGCTTGCTCTGGCGTGTGTTTTGGCTGACTTGATTGTTAGAGGGTTAGATGCTTGCTCTGGTGTGTGTTTTGGCTGACTTGATTGTTAAAGGGTTAGACGCGTGCTCTGGCATGTGTTTTGGCCGACTTGATTACTAAAGGGTTATACGCTTGCTCTGGCGTGTGTTTTGGCTGACTTGATTGTTAGAGGGTTAGACGCTTGCTCTGGCGTGTGTTTTAGCCGACTTGATTATTAAAGGGTTAGACGCTTGCTCTGGCGTGTGTTTTGGCTGACTTGAATGTTAAAGTGTTAGAGGCTTGCTCTGGCGTGTGTTTTGGCCGACTTGATTATTAAAGGGTTAGACGCTTGCTCTGGCGTGTCTTTTGGCTGACTTGAGTGTTAGAGGGTTAGACGCTTGCTCTGGCGTGTGTTTTGGCTGACTTGATTGTTAAAGGGTTAGACGCTTGCTCTGGCGTGTGTTTTGACCGACTTGATTGTTAAAGGGTTAGACGCTTGCTCTGGCGTGTGTTTTGGCTGACTTGATTGTTAAAGGGTTAGACGCTTGCTCTGGCGTGTGTTTTGGCTGACTTGATTGTTAGAGGGTTAGATGCTTGCTCTGGCGTGTATTTTGGTTGACTTGATTGTTAGAGGGTTAGACGCTTGCTCTGGAGTGTATTTTGGTTGACTTGATTGTTAGAGGGTTAGACGCTTGCTCTGGCCTGTGTTTTGGCTGACTTGATTGTTAAGGGGTTAGACGCTTGCTCTGGTGTGTGTTTTGGCTGACTTGATTGTTAGAGGGTTAGACGCTTGCTCTGGCGTGTGTTTTGGCTGACTTGATTGTTAGAGGGTTAGATGCTTGCTCTGTTGTGTGTTTTGGCTGACTTGATTGTTAAAGGGTTAGACGCTTGCTCTGGCATGTGTTTTGGCCGACTTGATTACTAAAGGGTTATACGCTTGCTCTGGCGTGTGTTTTGGCTGACTTGATTGTTAGAGGGTTAGACGCTTGCTCTGGCGTGTGTTTTAGCCGACTTGATTATTAAAGGGTTAGACGCTTGCTCTGGCGTGTGTTTTGGCTGACTTGAATGTTAAAGTGTTAGAGGCTTGCTCTGGCGTGTGTTTTGGCCGACTTGATTATTAAAGGGTTAGACGCTTGCTCTGGCGTGTGTTTTGGCTGACTTGAGTGTTAGAGGGTTAGACGCTTGCTCTGGCGTGTGTTTTGGCTGACTTGATTGTTAAAGGGTTAGACGCTTGCTCTGGTGTGTGTTTTGGCTGACTTGATTGATAGAGGGTTAGACGCTTGCTCTGGCGTTTGTTTTGGCTGACTTGATTGTTACAGGGTTAGACGCTTGCTCTGGCGTGTGGTTTGGCTGACTTGATTGTTAGAGGGTTAGACGCTTGCGCTGGCGTGTGTTTTGGCTGACTTGATTGTTAGAGGGTTAGACGCTTGCTCTGGCGTTTGTTTTGGCTAACTTGATTGTTAGAGCGTTAGACGCTTGCTCTGGCGTGTGTTTTGGCTGACTTGATTGTTAGAGGGTTAGACGCTTGCTCTGGCGTGTGGTTTGGCTGACTTGATTGTTAGAGGGTTAGACGCTTGTTCTGGCGTGTGTTTTGGCTGACTTGATTGTTAGAGGGTTAGACGCTTGCTCTGGCGTTTGTTTTGGCTGACTTGAGTGTTAGAGGGTTAGACGCTTGCTCTGGCGTGTGTTTTGGCCGACTTGATTTTTAGAGGGTTAGACGCTTGCTCTGGCGTGTGTTTTGACCGACTTGATTGTTAAAGGATTAGACGCTTGCTCTGGCGTGTGTTTTGGCTGACTTGATTGTTAAAAGGTTAGACGCTTGCTCTGGCGTGTGTTTTGGCTGACTTGATTGTTAGAGGGTTAGACGCTTGCTCAGGCGTGTATTTTGGTTGACTTGATTGTTAGAGGGTTAGACGCTTGCTCTGGCGTGTGTTTTGGCTGACTTGATTGTTAAGGGGTTAGACGCTTGCTCTGGTGTGTGTTTTGGCTGACTTGATTGTTAGAGGGTTAGACGCTTGCTCTGGCGTGTGTTTTGGCTGACTTGATTGTTAGAGGGTTAGATGCTTGCTCTGGTGTGTGTTTTGGCTGACTTGATTGTTAAAGGGTTAGACGCTTGCTCTGGCATGTGTTTTGGCCGACTTGATTACTAAAGGGTTATACGCTTGCTCTGGCGTGTGTTTTGGCTGACTTGATTGTTAGAGGGTTAGACGCTTGCTCTGGCGTGTGTTTTAGCCGACTTGATTATTAAAGGGTTAGACGCTTGCTCTGGCGTGTGTTTTGGCTGACTTGAATGTTAAAGGGTTAGAGGCTTGCTCTGGCGTGTGTTTTGGCTGACTTGATTGTTAAAGGCTTAGACGCTTGCTCTGGCATGTGTTTTGGCTGACTTGATTGTTAAAGGGTTAGACGCTTGCTCTGGCGTGTGTTTTGGCTGACTTGATTGTTAGAGGTTTAAACGCTTGCACTGGTGTGTGTTTTGGCTGACTTCATTGGTAAAGGGTTAGACGCTTGCTCTGGCATGTGTTTTGGCCGACTTGATTATTAAAGGGTTAGACGCTTGCTCTGGCGTGTGTTTTGGCTGACTTGAATGTTAAAGTGTTAGAGGCTTGCTCTGGCGTGTGTTTTGGCCGACTTGATTATTAAAGGGTTAGACGCTTGCTCTGGCGTGTCTTTTGGCTGACTTGAGTGTTAGAGGGTTAGACGCTTGCTCTGGCGTGTGTTTTGGCTGACTTGATTGTTAAAGGGTTAGACGCTTGCTCTGGCGTGTGTTTTGACCGACTTGATTGTTAAAGGGTTAGACGCTTGCTCTGGCGTGTGTTTTGGCTGACTTGATTGTTAAAGGGTTAGACGCTTGCTCTGGCGTGTGTTTTGGCTGACTTGATTGTTAGAGGGTTAGATGCTTGCTCTGGCGTGTATTTTGGTTGACTTGATTGTTAGAGGGTTAGACGCTTGCTCTGGAGTGTATTTTGGTTGACTTGATTGTTAGAGGGTTAGACGCTTGCTCTGGCCTGTGTTTTGGCTGACTTGATTGTTAAGGGGTTAGACGCTTGCTCTGGTGTGTGTTTTGGCTGACTTGATTGTTAGAGGGTTAGACGCTTGCTCTGGCGTGTGTTTTGGCTGACTTGATTGTTAGAGGGTTAGATGCTTGCTCTGGTGTGTGTTTTGGCTGACTTGATTGTTAAAGGGTTAGACGCTTGCTCTGGCATGTGTTTTGGCCGACTTGATTACTAAAGGGTTATACGCTTGCTCTGGCGTGTGTTTTGGCTGACTTGATTGTTAGAGGGTTAGACGCTTGCTCTGGCGTGTGTTTTAGCCGACTTGATTATTAAAGGGTTAGACGCTTGCTCTGGCGTGTGTTTTGGCTGACTTGAATGTTAAAGTGTTAGACGCTTGCTCTGGCGTGTGTTTTGGCCGACTTGATTATTAAAGGGTTAGACGCTTGCTCTGGCGTGTGTTTTGGCTGACTTGAGTGTTAGAGGGTTAGACGCTTGCTCTGGCGTGTGTTTTGGCTGACTTGATTGTTAAAGGGTTAGACGCTTGCTCTGGTGTGTGTTTTGGCTGACTTGATTGATAGAGGGTTAGACGCTTGTTCTGGCGTGTGTTTTGGCTGACTTGATTGTTACAGGGTTAGACGCTTGCTCTGGCGTGTGGTTTGGCTGACTTGATTGTTAGAGGGTTAGACGCTTGCGCTGGCGTGTGTTTTGGCTGACTTGATTGTTAGAGGGTTAGACGCTTGCTCTGGCGTTTGTTTTGGCTAACTTGATTGTTAGAGCGTTAGACGCTTGCTCTGGCGTGTGTTTTGGCTGACTTGATTGTTAGAGGGTTAGACGCTTGCTCTGGCGTGTGGTTTGGCTGACTTGATTGTTAGAGGGTTAGACGCTTGTTCTGGCGTGTGTTTTGGCTGACTTGATTGTTAGAGGGTTAGACGCTTGCTCTGGCGTTTGTTTTGGCTGACTTGAGTGTTAGAGGGTTAGACGCTTGCTCTGGCGTGTGTTTTGGCCGACTTGATTTTTAGAGGGTTAGACGCTTGCTCTGGCGTGTGTTTTGGCTGACTTGAGTGTTAGAGGATTAGACGCTTGCTCTGGCGTGTGTTTTGGCTGACTTGAGTGTTAGAGGGTTAGACGCTTGCTCTGGCGTGTGTTTTGGCTGACTTTATTGTTAAAGGGTTAGACGCTTGCTCGGGCGTGTGTTTTGACCGACTTGATTGTTAAAGGATTAGACGCTTGCTCTGGCGTGTGTTTTGGCTGACTTGATTGTTAAAAGGTTAGACGCTTGCTCTGGCGTGTGTTTTGGCTGACTTGATTGTTAGAGGGTTAGACGCTTGCTCAGGCGTGTATTTTGGTTGACTTGATTGTTAGAGGGTTAGACGCTTGCTCTGGCGTGTGTTTTGGCTGACTTGATTGTTAAGGGGTTAGACGCTTGCTCTGGTGTGTGTTTTGGCTGACTTGATTGTTAGAGGGTTAGACGCTTGCTCTGGCGTGTGTTTTGGCTGACTTGATTGTTAGAGGGTTAGATGCTTGCTCTGGTGTGTGTTTTGGCTGACTTGATTGTTAAAGGGTTAGACGCTTGCTCTGGCATGTGTTTTGGCCGACTTGATTACTAAAGGGTTATACGCTTGCTCTGGCGTGTGTTTTGGCTGACTTGATTGTTAGAGGGTTAGACGCTTGCTCTGGCGTGTGTTTTAGCCGACTTGATTATTAAAGGGTTAGACGCTTGCTCTGGCGTGTGTTTTGGCTGACTTGAATGTTAAAGGGTTAGAGGCTTGCTCTGGCGTGTGTTTTGGCTGACTTGATTGTTAAAGGCTTAGACGCTTGCTCTGGCATGTGTTTTGGCTGACTTGATTGTTAAAGGGTTAGACGCTTGCTCTGGCGTGTGTTTTGGCTGACTTGATTGTTAGAGGTTTAAACGCTTGCACTGGTGTGTGTTTTGGCTGACTTCATTGGTAAAGGGTTAGACGCTTGCTCTGGCATGTGTTTTGGCCGACTTGATTATTAAAGGGTTAGACGCTTGCTCTGGCGTGTGTTTTGGCTGACTTGATTGTTAGAGAGTTAGACGCTTGCTCTGGCGTGTGTTTTGGCCGACTTGATTATTAAAGGGTTAGACGCTTGCTCTGGCGTGTGTTTTGGCCGACTTGATTGTTAAATGGTTAGACGCTTGCTCTGGCGTGTGTTTTGGCTGACTTGATTGTTAGAGGGTTAGACGCTTGCTCTGGCGTGTGTTTTGGCTGACTTGATTGTTAGAGAGTTATACGCTTGCTCTGGCGTGTGTTTTGGCCGACTTGATTATTAAAGGGTTAGACGCTTGCTCTGGCGTGTGTTTTGGCTGACTTGATTGTTAGAGGGATAGAGGCTTGCTCTGGCGTGTGTTTTGGCTGACTTGATTGTTAGAGTGATATAGGCTTGCTCTGGCGTGTGTTTTGGCTGACTTGATTGTTAGAGGGTTAGACGCTTGCTCTGGCGTGTGTTTTGGCCGACTTGATTGTTACAGGGTTAGACACTTGCTCGGGCATGTGTTTTGGCTGACTTGATTGTTAGAGGGTTAGACGCTTGCTCTGGTGTGTGTTTTGGCTGACTTGATTGTTAAAGGGTTAGACGCTTGCTCCGGCGTGTGTTTTGACTGACTTGATTGTTAGAGGGTTAGACGCTTGCTCTGGCGTGTGTTTTGGCTGACTTGATTGTTAAAGGGTTAGACGCTTGCTCTGGCGTGTGTTTTGGCTGACTTGATTGTTAAAGGGTTAGACGCTTGCTCTGGTGTGTGTTTTGGCTGACTTGATTGTTAATGGGTTAGACGCTTGCTCTGGCGTGTGTTTTGGCTGACTTGATTGTTAGAGGGTTAGATGCTTGCTCTGGTGTGTGTTTTGGCTGACTTGATTGTTAAAGGGTTAGACGCTTGCTCTGGCATGTGTTTTGGCCGACTTGATTACTAAAGGGTTAGACGCTTGCTCTGGCGTGTGTTTTGGCTGACTTGATTGTTAGAGGGTTAGACGCTTGCTCTGGCGTGTGTTTTGGCTGACTTGATTGTTAGAGGGTTAGACGCTTGCTCTGGCGTGTGTTTTAGCCGACTTGATTATTAAAGGGTTAGACGCTTGCTCTGGCGTGTGTTTTGGCTGACTTGAATGTTAAAGGGTTAGAGGCTTGCTCTGGCGTGTGTTTTGGCCGACTTGATTGTTAGAGGGTTAGACGCTTGCTCTGGCGTGTGTTTTGGCTGACTTGAGTGTTAGAGGGTTAGACGCTAGCTCTGGCATGTGTTTTGGCCGACTTGATTGGTAGAGGATTGGACGCTTGCTCTGGCATGTGTTTTGGCTGACTTGAGTGTTAGAGGGTTAGACGCTTGCTCTGGCGTGTGTTTTGGCTGACTTGATTGTTAGAGGGTTAGACGCTTGCTCTGGTGTGTGTTTTGGCTGACTTGATTGTTAGAGGGTTAGACGCTTGCTCTGGCGTGTGTTTTGGCTGACTTGATTATAAGAGGGTTAGACGCTTGCTCTGGCATGTGTTTTGGCTGACTTGATTGTTAGAGGGTTAGACGCTTGCTCTGGCATGTGTTTTGGATGACTTGATTGTTAAAGGGTTAGACGCTTGCTCTGGCATGTGTTTTGACCGACTTGATTGTTAGAGGGTTAGACGCTTGCTCTGGCGTGTGTTTTGGCTGACTTGATTGTTAAAGGGTTAGACGCTTGCTCGGGCATGTGTTTTGGCTGACTTGATTGTTAGAGGGTTAGACGCTTACTCTGGTGTGTGTTTTGGCTGACTTGATTGTTAGAGGGTTAGACGCTTGCTCTGGTGTGTGTTTTTGGCTGACTTGATTGTTAAAGGGTTAGACGCTTGCTCTGGCGTGTGTTTTGGCTGACTTGATTGTTAGAGGGTTAGACGCTTGCTCTGGCGTGTCTTTTGGCTGACTTGAGTGTTAGAGGGTTAGACGCTTGCTCTGGCGTGTGTTTTGGCTGACTTGATTGTTAAAGGGTTAGACGCTTGCTCTGGCGTGTGTTTTGACCGACTTGATTGTTAAAGGGTTAGACGCTTGCTCTGGCGTGTGTTTTGGCTGACTTGATTGTTAAAGGGTTAGACGCTTGCTCTGGCGTGTGTTTTGGCTGACTTGATTGTTAGAGGGTTAGACGCTTGCTCTGGAGTGTATTTTGGTTGACTTGATTGTTAGAGGGTTAGACGCTTGCTCTGGCCTGTGTTTTGGCTGACTTGATTGTTAAGGGGTTAGACGCTTGCTCTGGTGTGTGTTTTGGCTGACTTGATTGTTAGAGGGTTAGACGCTTGCTCTGGCGTGTGTTTTGGCTGACTTGATTGTTAGAAGGTTAGATGCTTGCTCTGGTGTGTGTTTTGGCTGACTTGATTGTTAAAGGGTTAGACGCTTGCTCTGGCATGTGTTTTGGCCGACTTGATTACTAAAGGGTTATACGCTTGCTCTGGCGTGTGTTTTGGCTGACTTGATTGTTAGAGGGTTAGACGCTTGCTCTGGCGTGTGTTTTAGCCGACTTGATTATTAAAGGGTTAGACGCTTGCTCTGGCGTGTGTTTTGGCTGACTTGAATGTTAAAGTGTTAGAGGCTTGCTCTGGCGTGTGTTTTGGCCGACTTGATTATTAAAGGGTTAGACGCTTGCTCTGGCGTGTGTTTTGGCTGACTTGAGTGTTAGAGGGTTAGACGCTTGCTCTGGCGTGTGTTTTGGCTGACTTGATTGTTAAAGGGTTAGACGCTTGCTCTGGTGTGTGTTTTGGCTGACTTGATTGATAGAGGGTTAGACGCTTGCTCTGGCGTGTGTTTTGGCTGACTTGATTGTTACAGGGTTAGACGCTTGCTCTGGCGTGTGGTTTGGCTGACTTGATTGTTAGAGGGTTAGACGCTTGCGCTGGCGTGTGTTTTGGCTGACTTGATTGTTAGAGGGTTAGACGCTTGCTCTGGCGTTTGTTTTGGCTAACTTGATTGTTAGAGCGTTAGACGCTTGCTCTGGCGTGTGTTTTGGCTGACTTGATTGTTAGAGGGTTAGACGCTTGCTCTGGCGTGTGGTTTGGCTGACTTGATTGTTAGAGGGTTAGACGCTTGTTCTGGCGTGTGTTTTGGCTGACTTGATTGTTAGAGGGTTAGACGCTTGCTCTGGCGTTTGTTTTGGCTGACTTGAGTGTTAGAGGGTTAGACGCTTGCTCTGGCGTGTGTTTTGGCCGACTTGATTTTTAGAGGGTTAGACGCTTGCTCTGGCGTGTGTTTTGGCTGACTTGAGTGTTAGAGGATTAGACGCTTGCTCTGGCGTGTGTTTTGGCTGACTTGAGTGTTAGAGGGTTAGACGCTTGCTCTGGCGTGTGTTTTGGCTGACTTTATTGTTAAAGGGTTAGACGCTTGCTCGGGCGTGTGTTTTGACCGACTTGATTGTTAAAGGATTAGACGCTTGCTCTGGCGTGTGTTTTGGCTGACTTGATTGTTAAAAGGTTAGACGCTTGCTCTGGCGTGTGTTTTGGCTGACTTGATTGTTAGAGGGTTAGACGCTTGCTCAGGCGTGTATTTTGGTTGACTTGATTGTTAGAGGGTTAGACGCTTGCTCTGGCGTGTGTTTTGGCTGACTTGATTGTTAAGGGGTTAGACGCTTGCTCTGGTGTGTGTTTTGGCTGACTTGATTGTTAGAGGGTTAGACGCTTGCTCTGGCGTGTGTTTTGGCTGACTTGATTGTTAGAGGGTTAGATGCTTGCTCTGGTGTGTGTTTTGGCTGACTTGATTGTTAAAGGGTTAGACGCTTGCTCTGGCATGTGTTTTGGCCGACTTGATTACTAAAGGGTTATACGCTTGCTCTGGCGTGTGTTTTGGCTGACTTGATTGTTAGAGGGTTAGACGCTTGCTCTGGCGTGTGTTTTAGCCGACTTGATTATTAAAGGGTTAGACGCTTGCTCTGGCGTGTGTTTTGGCTGACTTGAATGTTAAAGGGTTAGAGGCTTGCTCTGGCGTGTGTTTTGGCTGACTTGATTGTTAAAGGCTTAGACGCTTGCTCTGGCATGTGTTTTGGCTGACTTGATTGTTAAAGGGTTAGACGCTTGCTCTGGCGTGTGTTTTGGCTGACTTGATTGTTAGAGGTTTAAACGCTTGCACTGGTGTGTGTTTTGGCTGACTTCATTGGTAAAGGGTTAGACGCTTGCTCTGGCATGTGTTTTGGCCGACTTGATTATTAAAGGGTTAGACGCTTGCTCTGGCGTGTGTTTTGGCTGACTTGATTGTTAGAGAGTTAGACGCTTGCTCTGGCGTGTGTTTTGGCCGACTTGATTATTAAAGGGTTAGACGCTTGCTCTGGCGTGTGTTTTGGCCGACTTGATTGTTAAATGGTTAGACGCTTGCTCTGGCGTGTGTTTTGGCTGACTTGATTGTTAGAGGGTTAGACGCTTGCTCTGGCGTGTGTTTTGGCTGACTTGATTGTTAGAGAGTTATACGCTTGCTCTGGCGTGTGTTTTGGCCGACTTGATTATTAAAGGGTTAGACGCTTGCTCTGGCGTGTGTTTTGGCTGACTTGATTGTTAGAGGGATAGAGGCTTGCTCTGGCGTGTGTTTTGGCTGACTTGATTGTTAGAGGGATATAGGCTTGCTCTGGCGTGTGTTTTGGCTGACTTGATTGTTAGAGGGTTAGACGCTTGCTCTGGCGTGTGTTTTGGCCGACTTGATTGTTACAGGGTTAGACACTTGCTCGGGCATGTGTTTTGGCTGACTTGATTGTTAGAGGGTTAGACGCTTGCTCTGGTGTGTGTTTTGGCTGACTTGATTGTTAAAGGGTTAGACGCTTGCTCCGGCGTGTGTTTTGACTGACTTGATTGTTAGAGGGTTAGACGCTTGCTCTGGCGTGTGTTTTGGCTGACTTGATTGTTAAAGGGTTAGACGCTTGCTCTGGCGTGTGTTTTGGCTGACTTGATTGTTAAAGGGTTAGACGCTTGCTCTGGTGTGTGTTTTGGCTGACTTGATTGTTAATGGGTTAGACGCTTGCTCTGGCGTGTGTTTTGGCTGACTTGATTGTTAGAGGGTTAGATGCTTGCTCTGGTGTGTGTTTTGGCTGACTTGATTGTTAAAGGGTTAGACGCTTGCTCTGGCATGTGTTTTGGCCGACTTGATTACTAAAGGGTTAGACGCTTGCTCTGGCGTGTGTTTTGGCTGACTTGATTGTTAGAGGGTTAGACGCTTGCTCTGGCGTGTGTTTTAGCCGACTTGATTATTAAAGGGTTAGACGCTTGCTCTGGCGTGTGTTTTGGCTGACTTGAATGTTAAAGGGTTAGAGGCTTGCTCTGGCGTGTGTTTTGGCCGACTTGATTGTTAGAGGGTTAGACGCTTGCTCTGGCGTGTGTTTTGGCTGACTTGAGTGTTAGAGGGTTAGACGCTAGCTCTGGCATGTGTTTTGGCCGACTTGATTGGTAGAGGATTGGACGCTTGCTCTGGCATGTGTTTTGGCTGACTTGAGTGTTAGAGGGTTAGACGCTTGCTCTGGCGTGTGTTTTGGCTGACTTGATTGTTAGAGGGTTAGACGCTTGCTCTGGTGTGTGTTTTGGCTGACTTGATTGTTAGAGGGTTAGACGCTTGCTCTGGCGTGTGTTTTGGCTGACTTGATTATAAGAGGGTTAGACGCTTGCTCTGGCATGTGTTTTGGCTGACTTGATTGTTAGAGGGTTAGACGCTTGCTCTGGCATGTGTTTTGGATGACTTGATTGTTAAAGGGTTAGACGCTTGCTCTGGCATGTGTTTTGACCGACTTGATTGTTAGAGGGTTAGACGCTTGCTCTGGCGTGTGTTTTGGCTGACTTGATTGTTAAAGGGTTAGACGCTTGCTCGGGCATGTGTTTTGGCTGACTTGATTGTTAGAGGGTTAGACGCTTACTCTGGTGTGTGTTTTGGCTGACTTGATTGTTAGAGGGTTAGACGCTTGCTCTGGTGTGTGTTTTGGCTGACTTGATTGTTAAAGGGTTAGACGCTTGCTCTGGCGTGTGTTTTGGCTGACTTGATTGTTAGAGGGTTAGACGATTGCTCTGGCGTGTGTTTTGGTTGAGTTGATTGTTAGAGGGTTAGACGCTTGCTCTGGTGTGTGTTTTGGCTGACTTGATTGTTAAAGGGTTAGACGCTTGCTCTGGCATGTGTTTTGGCCGACTTGATTACTAAAGGGTTAGACGCTTGCTCTGGCGTGTGTTTTGGCTGACTTGATTGTTAGAGGGTTAGACGCTTGCTCTGGCGTGTGTTTTAGCCGACTTGATTATTAAAGGGTTAGACGCTTGCTCTGGCGTGTGTTTTGGCTGACTTGAATGTTAAAGGGTTAGAGGCTTGCTCTGGCGTGTGTTTTGGCCGACTTGATTGTTAGAGGGTTAGACGCTTACTCTGGTGTGTGTTTTGGCTGACTTGATTGTTAGAGGGTTAGACGCTTGCTCTGGCGTGTGTTTTGGCTGACTTGATTGTTAGAGGGTTAGACGCTTGCTCTGGCGTATGTTTTGGCTGACTTGAGTGTTAGAGGGTTAGACGCTAGCTCTGGCATGTGTTTTGGCCGACTTGATTGGTAGAGGGTTGGACGCTTGCTCTGGCGTGTGTTTTGGCCGACTTGATTGTTAAAGGGTTAGACGCTTGCTCTGGCATGTGTTTTGACCGACTTGATTGTTAGAGGGTTAGACGCTTGCTCTGGCGTGTGTTTTGGCTGACTTGATTGTTAAAGGGTTAGACGCTTGCTCCGGCATGTGTTTTGGCTGACTTGATTGTTAGAGGGTTAGACGCTTACTCTGGTGTGTGTTTTGGCTGACTTGATTGTTAGAGGGTTAGACGCTTGCTCTGGCGTGTGTTTTGGCTGACTTGATTGTTAGAGGGTTAGACGCTTGCTCTGGTGTGTGTTTTGGCTGACTTGATTGTTAAAGGGTTAGACGCTTGCTCTGGCGTGTGTTTTGGCTGACTTGATTGTTAGAGGGTTAGACGCTTGCCCTGGCGTGTGTTTTGGTTGACTTGATTGTTAGAGGGTTAGACGCTTGCTCTGGTGTGTGTTTTGGCTGATTTGATTGTTAAAGGGTTAGACGCTTGCTCTGGCGTGTGTTTTGGCTGACTTGGGTGTTAGAGGGTTAGACGCTTGCTCTGGCGTGTGTTTTGGCTGACTTGATTGTTAAAGGGTTAGACGCTTGCTCTGGCGTGTGTTTTGGCTGACTTGATTGTTAGAGGGTTAGACTCTTGCTCTGGTGTGTGTTTTGGCTGACTTGATTATAAGAGGGTTAGACGCTTGCTCTGGCATGTGTTTTGTCTGACTTGATTGTTAGAGGGTTAGATGCTTGCTCTGGTGTGTGTTTTGGCTGACTTGATTGTTAAAGGGTTAGACGCTTGCTCTGGCATGTGTTTTGGCCGACTTGATTACTAAAGGGTTAGACGCTTGCTCTGGCGTGTGTTTTGGCTGACTTGATTGTTAGAGGGTTAGACGCTTGCTCTGGCGTGTGTTTTAGCCGACTTGATTATTAAAGGGTTAGACGCTTGCTCTGGCGTGTGTTTTGGCTGACTTGAATGTTAAAGGGTTAGAGGCTTGCTCTGGCGTGTGTTTTGGCCGACTTGATTGTTAGAGGGTTAGACGCTTGCTCTGGCGTGTGTTTTGGCTGACTTGAGTGTTAGAGGGTTAGACGCTAGCTCTGGCATGTGTTTTGGCCGACTTGATTGGTAGAGGATTGGACGCTTGCTCTGGCATGTGTTTTGGCTGACTTGAGTGTTAGAGGGTTAGACGCTTGCTCTGGCGTGTGTTTTGGCTGACTTGATTGTTAGAGGGTTAGACGCTTGCTCTGGTGTGTGTTTTGGCTGACTTGATTGTTAGAGGGTTAGACGCTTGCTCTGGCGTGTGTTTTGGCTGACTTGATTATAAGAGGGTTAGACGCTTGCTCTGGCATGTGTTTTGGCTGACTTGATTGTTAGAGGGTTAGACGCTTGCTCTGGCATGTGTTTTGGATGACTTGATTGTTAAAGGGTTAGACGCTTGCTCTGGCATGTGTTTTGACCGACTTGATTGTTAGAGGGTTAGACGCTTGCTCTGGCGTGTGTTTTGGCTGACTTGATTGTTAAAGGGTTAGACGCTTGCTCGGGCATGTGTTTTGGCTGACTTGATTGTTAGAGGGTTAGACGCTTACTCTGGTGTGTGTTTTGGCTGACTTGATTGTTAGAGGGTTAGACGCTTGCTCTGGTGTGTGTTTTGGCTGACTTGATTGTTAAAGGGTTAGACGCTTGCTCTGGCGTGTGTTTTGGCTGACTTGATTGTTAGAGGGTTAGACGATTGCTCTGGCGTGTGTTTTGGTTGAGTTGATTGTTAGAGGGTTAGACGCTTGCTCTGGTGTGTGTTTTGGCTGACTTGATTGTTAAAGGGTTAGACGCTTGCTCTGGCATGTGTTTTGGCCGACTTGATTACTAAAGGGTTAGACGCTTGCTCTGGCGTGTGTTTTGGCTGACTTGATTGTTAGAGGGTTAGACGCTTGCTCTGGCGTGTGTTTTAGCCGACTTGATTATTAAAGGGTTAGACGCTTGCTCTGGCGTGTGTTTTGGCTGACTTGAATGTTAAAGGGTTAGAGGCTTGCTCTGGCGTGTGTTTTGGCCGACTTGATTGTTAGAGGGTTAGACGCTTACTCTGGTGTGTGTTTTGGCTGACTTGATTGTTAGAGGGTTAGACGCTTGCTCTGGCGTGTGTTTTGGCTGACTTGATTGTTAGAGGGTTAGACGCTTGCTCTGGCGTATGTTTTGGCTGACTTGAGTGTTAGAGGGTTAGACGCTAGCTCTGGCATGTGTTTTGGCCGACTTGATTGGTAGAGGGTTGGACGCTTGCTCTGGCGTGTGTTTTGGCCGACTTGATTGTTAAAGGGTTAGACGCTTGCTCTGGCATGTGTTTTGACCGACTTGATTGTTAGAGGGTTAGACGCTTGCTCTGGCGTGTGTTTTGGCTGACTTGATTGTTAAAGGGTTAGACGCTTGCTCGGGCATGTGTTTTGGCTGACTTGATTGTTAGAGGGTTAGACGCTTACTCTGGTGTGTGTTTTGGCTGACTTGATTGTTAGAGGGTTAGACGCTTGCTCTGGCGTGTGTTTTGGCTGACTTGATTGTTAGAGGGTTAGACGCTTGCTCTGGTGTGTGTTTTGGCTGACTTGATTGTTAAAGGGTTAGACGCTTGCTCTGGCGTGTGTTTTGGCTGACTTGATTGTTAGAGGGTTAGACGCTTGCCCTGGCGTGTGTTTTGGTTGACTTGATTGTTAGAGGGTTAGACGCTTGCTCTGGTGTGTGTTTTGGCTGATTTGATTGTTAAAGGGTTAGACGCTTGCTCTGGCGTGTGTTTTGGCTGACTTGGGTGTTAGAGGGTTAGACGCTTGCTCTGGCGTGTGTTTTGGCTGACTTGATTGTTAAAGGGTTAGACGCTTGCTCTGGCGTGTGTTTTGGCTGACTTGATTGTTAGAGGGTTAGACTCTTGCTCTGGTGTGTGTTTTGGCTGACTTGATTATAAGAGGGTTAGACGCTTGCTCTGGCATGTGTTTTGTCTGACTTGATTGTTAGAGGGTTAGACGCTTGCTCTGGCATGTGTTTTGGCTGACTTGATTGTTAAAGGGTTAGACGCTTGCTCTGGCGTGTGTTTTGGCTGACTTGATTGTTAAAGGGTTAGACGCTTGCTCGGGCATGTGTTTTGGCTGACTTGATTGTTAGATCGTTAGACGCTTGCTCTGGCGTGTGTTTTGGCTGACTTGATTGTTACAGGGTTAGACGCTTGCTCTGGCGTGTGGTTTGGCTGACTTGATTGTTAGAGGGTTAGACGCTTGCGCTGGCGTGTGTTTTGGCTGACTTGATTGTTAGAGGGTTAGACGCTTGCTCTGGCGTTTGTTTTGGCTAACTTGATTGTTAGAGCGTTAGACGCTTGCTCTGGCGTTTGTTTTGGCTGACTTGATTGTTACAGGGTTAGACGCTTGCTCTGGCGTGTGTTTGGCTGACTTGAATGTTAAAGGGTTAGATGCTTGCTCTGGCGTGTGTTTTGGCCGACTTGATTGTTAGAGGGTTAGACGCTTGCTCTAGCGTGTGGTTTGGCCGACTTCATTGTTAGAGCGTTAGACGCTTGCTCTGGTGTGTGTTTTGGCTGACTTGATTGTTAAAGGGTTAGACGCTTGCTCTGGCGTGTGTTTTGGCTGACTTGACTGTTAAAGGGTTAGACGCTTGCTCTGGCGTGTGTTTTGGCTGACTTGATTGTTAAAGGGTTAGACGCTTGCTCGGGCATGTGTTTTGGATGACTTGATTGTTAGAGGGTTAGACGCTTGCTCTGGTGTGTGTTTTGGCTGACTTGATTGTTAGAGGGTTAGACGCTTGCTCTGGCGTGTGTTTTGGCTGACTTGAGTATAAGAGGGTTAGACGCTTGCTCTGGCATGTGTTTTGGCTGACTTGATTGTTAGAGGGTTAGACGCTTGCTCTGGCGTGTGTTTTGGCCGACTTGATTGTTAAAGGGTTAGACGCTTGCTCTGGCGTGTGTTTTGGCTGACTTGATTGTTAAAGGGTTAGACGCTTGCTCTGGCATGTGTTTTGACCGACTTGATTGTTAGAGGGTTAGACGCTTGCTCTGGCGTGTGTTTTGGCTGACTTGATTGTTAAAGGGTTAGACGCTTGCTCGGGCATGTGTTTTGGCTGACTTGATTGTTAGAGGGTTAGACCCTTACTCTGGTGTGTGTTTTGGCTGACTTGATTGTTAGAGGGTTAGACGCTTGCTCTGGCGTGTGTTTTGGCTGACTTGATTGTTAGAGGGTTAGACGCTTGCTCTGGTGTGTGTTTTGGCTGACTTGATTGTTAAAGGGTTAGACGCTTGCTCTGGCGTGTGTTTTGGCTGACTTGATTGTTAGAGGGTTAGACGCTTGCTCTGGCGTGTGTTTTGGTTGACTTGATTGTTAGAGGGTTAGACGCTTGCTCTGGTGTGTGTTTTGGCTGACTTGATTGTTAAAGGGTTAGACGCTTGCTCTGGCGTGTGTTTTGGCTGACTTGGGTGTTAGAGGGTTAGACGCTTGCTCTGGCGTGTGTTTTGGCTGACTTGATTGTTAAAGGGTTAGACGGTTGCTCTGGCGTGTGTTTTGGCTAACTTGATTGTTAGAGCGTTAGACGCTTGCTCTGGCGTTTGTTTTGGCTGACTTGATTGTTACAGGGTTAGACGCTTGCTCTGGCGTGTGTTTGGCTGACTTGAATGTTAAAGGGTTAGATGCTTGCTCTGGCGTGTGTTTTGGCCGACTTGATTGTTAGAGGGTTAGACGCTTGCTCTAGCGTGTGGTTTGGCCGACTTCATTGTTAGAGCGTTAGACACTTGCTCTGGTGTGTGTTTTGGCTGACTTGATTGTTAAAGGGTTAGACGCTTGCTCTGGCGTGTGTTTTGGCTGACTTGACTGTTAAAGGGTTAGACGCTTGCTCTGGCGTGTGTTTTGGCTGACTTGATTGTTAAAGGGTTAGACGCTTGCTCGGGCATGTGTTTTGGATGACTTGATTGTTAGAGGGTTAGACGCTTGCTCTGGTGTGTGTTTTGGCTGACTTGATTGTTAGAGGGTTAGACGCTTGCTCTGGCGTGTGTTTTGGCTGACTTGATTATAAGAGGGTTAGACGCTTGCTCTGGCATGTGTTTTGGCTGACTTGATTGTTAGAGGGTTAGACGCTTGCTCTGGCGTGTGTTTTGGCCGACTTGATTGTTAAAGGGTTAGACGCTTGCTCTGGCGTGTGTTTTGGCTGACTTGATTGTTAAAGGGTTAGACGCTTGCTCTGGCATGTGTTTTGACCGACTTGATTGTTAGAGGGTTAGACGCTTGCTCTGGCGTGTGTTTTGGCTGACTTGATTGTTAAAGGGTTAGACGCTTGCTCGGGCATGTGTTTTGGCTGACTTGATTGTTAGAGGGTTAGACCCTTACTCTGGTGTGTGTTTTGGCTGACTTGATTGTTAGAGGGTTAGACGCTTGCTCTGGCGTGTGTTTTGGCTGACTTGATTGTTAGAGGGTTAGACGCTTGCTCTGGTGTGTGTTTTGGCTGACTTGATTGTTAAAGGGTTAGACGCTTGCTCTGGCGTGTGTTTTGGCTGACTTGATTGTTAGAGGGTTAGACGCTTGCTCTGGCGTGTGTTTTGGTTGACTTGATTGTTAGAGGGTTAGACGCTTGCTCTGGTGTGTGTTTTGGCTGACTTGATTGTTAAAGGGTTAGACGCTTGCTCTGGCGTGTGTTTTGGCTGACTTGGGTGTTAGAGGGTTAGACGCTTGCTCTGGCGTGTGTTTTGGCTGACTTGATTGTTAAAGGGTTAGACGGTTGCTCTGGCGTGTGTTTTGGCTGACTTGATTGTTAGAGGGTTAGACGCTTGCTCTGGTGTGTGTTTTGGCTGACTTGATTATAAGAGGGTTAGACGCTTGCTCTGGCATGTGTTTTGTCTGACTTGATTGTTAGAGGGTTAGACGCTTGCTCTGGCATGTGTTTTGGCTGACTTGATTGTTAAAGGGTTAGACGCTTGCTCTGGCGTGTGTTTTGGCTGACTTGATTGTTAAAGGGTTAGACGCTTGCTCGGGCATGTGTTTTGGCTGACTTGATTGTTAGAGCGTTAGACGCTTGCTTTGGCGTGTGTTTTGGCTGACTTGATTGTTACAGGGTTAGACGCTTGCTCTGGCGTGTGGTTTGGCTGACTTGATTGTTAGAGTGTTAGACGTTTGCGCTGGCGTGTGTTTTGGCTGACTTGATTGTAAGAGGGTTAGATGCTTGCTCTGGCGTTTGTTTTGGCTAACTTGATTGTTAGAGCGTTAGACGCTTGCTCAGGCGTGTGTTTTGGCTGACTTGATTGTTAGAGGGTTAGACGCCTGCTCTGGCGTGTGTTTTGGCTGACTTGATTGTTAGAGGGTTAGACGCTTGCTCTGGCGTTTGTTTTGGCTGACTTGATTGTTACAGGGTTAGACGCTTGCTCTGGCGTGTGTTTTGGCTGACTTGAATGTTAATGGGGTTAGATGCTTGCTCTGGCGTGTGTTTTGGCCGACTTGATTGTTAGAGGGTTAGACGCTTGCTCTGGCGTGTGGTTTGGCCGACTTGATTGTTAGAGGGTTAGACGCTTGCTCTGGCGTGTGTTTTGGCTGACTTGAGCGTTAGAGGGTTAGACGCTTGCTCTGGCATGTGTTTTGGCCGACTTGATTTTTAGAGGGTTAGACGCTTGCTCTGGCGTGTGTTTTGGCTGACTTGAGTGTTAGAGGGTTAGACGCTTGCTCTGGCGTGTGTTTTGGCTGACTTGATTGTTAAAGCGTTAGACGCTTGCTCTGGCGTGTGTTTTGACCGACTTGATTGTTAAAGGGTTAGACGCTTGCTCTGGCGTGTGTTTTGGCTGACTTGATTGTTAAAAGGTTAGACGCTTGCTCTGGCGTGTGTTTTGGCTGACTTGATTGTTAGAGGGTTAGACGCTTGCTCTGGCGTGTATTTTGGTTGACTTGATTGTTAGAGGGTTAGACGCTTGCTCTGGCGTGTGTTTTGGCTGACTTGATTGTTAAAGGGTTAGACGCTTGCTCTGGCGTGTGTTTTGGCTGACTTGATTGTTAAGGGGTTAGACGCTTGCTCTGGTGTGTGTTTTGGCTGACTTGATTGTTAGAGGGTTAGACGCTTGCTCTGGCGTGTGTTTTGGCTGACTTGATTGTTAGAGGGTTAGATGCTTGCTCTGGTGTGTGTTTTGGCTGACTTGATTGTTAAAGGGTTAGACGCTTGCTCTGGCATGTGTTTTGGCCGACTTTATTACTAAAGGGTTATACGCTTGCTCTGGCGTGTGTTTTGGCTGACTTGAGTGTTAGAGGGTTAGACGCTTGCTCTGGCGTGTGTTTTAGCCGACTTGATTATTAAAGGGTTAGACGCTTGCTCTGGCGTGTGTTTTGGCTGACTTGAATGTTAAATGGTTAGAGGCTTGCTCTGGCGTGTGTTTTGGCTGACTTGATTGTTAAAGGGTTAGACGCTTGCTCTGGCGTGTGTTTTGACCGACTTGATTGTTAAAGGGTTAGACGCTTGCTCTGGCGTGTGTTTTGGCTGACTTGATTGTTAAAGGGTTAGACGCTTGCTCTGGCGTGTGTTTTGGCTGACTTGATTGTTAGAGGGTTAGATGCTTGCTCTGGCGTGTATTTTGGTTGACTTGTTTGTTAGAGGGTTATACGCTTGCTCTGGCGTGTGTTTTGGCGGACTTGATTGTTAAAGGGTTAGACGCTTGCTCTGGCGTGTGTTTTGGCTGACTTGATTGTTAAAGGGTTAGACGCTTGCTCTGGTGTGTGTTTTGGCTGACTTGATTGATAGAGGGTTAGACGCTTGCTCTGGCGTGTGTTTTGGCTGACTTGAGTGTTAGAGGGTTATACGCTTGCTCTGGCGTGTATTTTGGCTGACTTGATTGTTAGAGGGTTAGACGCTTGCTCTGGCGTGTGTTTTGGCCGACTTGATTTTTAGAGGGTTAGACGCTTGCTCTGGCGTGTGTTTTGGCTGACTTGAGTGTTAGAGGGTTATACGCTTGCTCTGGCGTGTATTTTGGCTGACTTGATTGTTAGAGGGTTAGACGCTTGCTCTGGCGTGTGTTTTAGCCGACTTGATTATTAAAGGGTTAGACGCTTGCTCTGGCGTGTGTTTTGGCTGACTTGAATGTTAAATGGTTAGAGGCTTGCTCTGGCGTGTGTTTTGGCCGACTTGATTATTAAAGGGTTAGACGCTTGCTCTGGCGTGTGTTTTGGCTGACTTGAGTGTTAGAGGGTTAGACGCTTGCTCTGGCGTGTGTTTTGGCTGACTTGATTGTTAAAGGGTTAGACGCTTGCTCTGGCGTGTGTTTTGACCGACTTGATTGTTAAAGGGTTAGACGCTTGCTCTGGCGTGTGTTTTGGCTGACTTGATTGTTAAAGGGTTAGACGCTTGCTCTGGCGTGTGTTTTGGCTGACTTGATTGTTAGAGGGTTAGATGCTTGCTCTGGCGTGTATTTTGGTTGACTTGTTTGTTAGAGGGTTATACGCTTGCTCTGGCGTGTGTTTTGGCGGACTTGATTGTTAAAGGGTTAGACGCTTGCTCTGGCGTGTGTTTTGGCTGACTTGATTGTTAAAGGGTTAGACGCTTGCTCTGGTGTGTGTTTTGGCTGACTTGATTGATAGAGGGTTAGACGCTTGCTCTGGCGTGTGTTTTGGCTGACTTGATTGTTAGAGGGTTAGACGCTTGCTCTGGCGTGTGGTTTGGCTGACTTGATTGTTAGAGGGTTAGACGCTTGCGCTGGCGTGTGTTTTGCCTGACTTGATTGTTAGAGGGTTAGACGCTTGCTCTGGCGTTTGTTTTGGCAAACTTGATTGTTAGAGCGTTAGACGCTTGCTCTGGCGTGTGTTTTGGCTGACTTGATTGTTAGAGGGTTAGACGCTTGCTCTGGCGTGTGGTTTGGCTGACTTGATTGTTAGAGGGTTAGACGCTTGTTCTGGCGTGTGTTTTGGCTGACTTGATTGTTAGAGGGTTAGACGCTTGCTCTGGTGTTTGTTTTGGCTGACTTGATTGTTACAGGGTTAGACGCTTGCTCTGGCGTGTGTTTTGGCTGACTTGAATGTTAAAGGGTTAGATGCTTGCTCTGGCGTGTGTTTTGGCCGACTTGATTGTTAGAGGGTTAGACGCTTGCTCTGGCGTGTGGTTTGGCTGACTTGATTGTTAGAGGGTTAGACGCTTGCTCTGGCGTGTGTTTTGACTGACTTGAATGTTAGAGAGTTAGACGCTTGCTCTGGCGTGTGTTTTGGCCGACTTGATTTTTAGAGGGTTAGACGCTTGCTCTGGCGTGTGTTTGGCTGACTTGAGTGTTAGAGGGTTAGACGCTTGCTCTGGCGTGTGTTTTGGCTGACTTGATTGTTAAAGGGTTAGACGCTTGCTCTGGCGTGTGTTTTGGCTGAGTTGATTGTTAAATGGTTAGACGCTTGCTCTGGCGTGTGTTTTGACCGACTTGATTGTTAAAGGGTTAGACGCTTGCTCTGGCGTGTGTTTTGGCTGACTTGATTGTTAAAGGGTTAGACGCTTGCTCTGGCGTGTGTTTTGGCTGACTTGATTGTTAGAGGGTTAGATGCTTGCTCTGGCGTGTATTTTGGTTGACTTGAATGTTAAAGGGTTAGATGCTTGCTCTGGCGTGTGTTTTGGCCGACTTGATTGTTAGAGGGTTAGACGCTTGCTCTGGCGTGTGGTTTGGCTGACTTGATTGTTACAGGGTTAGACGCTTGCTCTGGCGTGTGTTTTGGCTGACTTGAATGTTAATGGGGTTAGATGCTTGCTCTGGCGTGTGTTTTGGCCGACTTGATTGTTAGAGGGTTAGACGCTTGCTCTGGCGTGTGTTTTGGCTGACTTGAGTGTTAGAGGGTTATACGCTTGCTCTGGCGTGTATTTTGGCTGACTTGATTGTTAGAGGGTTAGACGCTTGCTCTGGCGTGTGTTTTGGCCGACTTGATTTTTAGAGGGTTAGACGCTTGCTCTGGCGTGTGTTTTGGCTGACTTGAGTGTTAGAGGGTTATACGCTTGCTCTGGCGTGTATTTTGGCTGACTTGATTGTTAGAGGGTTAGACGCTTGCTCTGGCGTGTGTTTTAGCCGACTTGATTATTAAAGGGTTAGACGCTTGCTCTGGCGTGTGTTTTGGCTGACTTGAATGTTAAATGGTTAGAGGCTTGCTCTGGCGTGTGTTTTGGCCGACTTGATTATTAAAGGGTTAGACGCTTGCTCTGGCGTGTGTTTTGGCTGACTTGAGTGTTAGAGGGTTAGACGCTTGCTCTGGCGTGTGTTTTGGCTGACTTGATTGTTAAAGGGTTAGACGCTTGCTCTGGCGTGTGTTTTGACCGACTTGATTGTTAAAGGGTTAGACGCTTGCTCTGGCGTGTGTTTTGGCTGACTTGATTGTTAAAGGGTTAGACGCTTGCTCTGGCGTGTGTTTTGGCTGACTTGATTGTTAGAGGGTTAGATGCTTGCTCTGGCGTGTATTTTGGTTGACTTGTTTGTTAGAGGGTTATACGCTTGCTCTGGCGTGTGTTTTGGCGGACTTGATTGTTAAAGGGTTAGACGCTTGCTCTGGCGTGTGTTTTGGCTGACTTGATTGTTAAAGGGTTAGACGCTTGCTCTGGTGTGTGTTTTGGCTGACTTGATTGATAGAGGGTTAGACGCTTGCTCTGGCGTGTGTTTTGGCTGACTTGATTGTTAGAGGGTTAGACGCTTGCTCTGGCGTGTGGTTTGGCTGACTTGATTGTTAGAGGGTTAGACGCTTGCGCTGGCGTGTGTTTTGCCTGACTTGATTGTTAGAGGGTTAGACGCTTGCTCTGGCGTTTGTTTTGGCAAACTTGATTGTTAGAGCGTTAGACGCTTGCTCTGGCGTGTGTTTTGGCTGACTTGATTGTTAGAGGGTTAGACGCTTGCTCTGGCGTGTGGTTTGGCTGACTTGATTGTTAGAGGGTTAGACGCTTGTTCTGGCGTGTGTTTTGGCTGACTTGATTGTTAGAGGGTTAGACGCTTGCTCTGGTGTTTGTTTTGGCTGACTTGATTGTTACAGGGTTAGACGCTTGCTCTGGCGTGTGTTTTGGCTGACTTGAATGTTAAAGGGTTAGATGCTTGCTCTGGCGTGTGTTTTGGCCGACTTGATTGTTAGAGGGTTAGACGCTTGCTCTGGCGTGTGGTTTGGCTGACTTGATTGTTAGAGGGTTAGACGCTTGCTCTGGCGTGTGTTTTGACTGACTTGAATGTTAGAGAGTTAGACGCTTGCTCTGGCGTGTGTTTTGGCCGACTTGATTTTTAGAGGGTTAGACGCTTGCTCTGGCGTGTGTTTGGCTGACTTGAGTGTTAGAGGGTTAGACGCTTGCTCTGGCGTGTGTTTTGGCTGACTTGATTGTTAAAGGGTTAGACGCTTGCTCTGGCGTGTGTTTTGGCTGAGTTGATTGTTAAATGGTTAGACGCTTGCTCTGGCGTGTGTTTTGACCGACTTGATTGTTAAAGGGTTAGACGCTTGCTCTGGCGTGTGTTTTGACTGACTTGATTGTTAAAGGGTTAGACGCTTGCTCTGGCGTGTGTTTTGGCTGACTTGATTGTTAGAGGGTTAGATGCTTGCTCTGGCGTGTATTTTGGTTGACTTGATTGTTAGAGGGTTAGACGCTTGCTCTGGCGTGTGTTTTGGCTGACTTGATTGTTAAAGGGTTAGACGCTTGCTCTGGCGTGTGTTTTGGCTGACTTGATTGTTAAAGGGTTAGACGCTTGCTCTGGTGTGTGTTTTGGCTGACTTGATTGATAGAGGGTTAGACGCTTGCTCTGGCGTGTGTTTTGGCTGACTTGATTGTTAGAGGTTTAAACGCTTGCACTGGTGTGTGTTTTGGCTGACTTCATTGGTAAAGGGTTAGACGCTTGCTCTGGCGTGTGTTTTGGCTGACTTGATTGTTAGAGAGTTAGACGTTGCTCTGGCGTGTGTTTTGGCCGACTTGATTATTAAAGGGTTAGACGCTTGCTCTGGCGTGTGTTTTGGCCGACTTGATTGTTAAATGGTTAGACGCTTGCTCTGGCGTGTGTTTTGGCTGACTTGATTGTTAGAGGGTTAGATGCTTGCTCTGGCGTGTGTTTTGGCTGATTTGATTGTTAGAGGGTTAGACGCTTGCTCTGACGTGTGTTTTGGCCGACTTGATTGTTAAAGGGTTAGACGCTTGCTCTGGCGTGTGTTTTGGCTGACTTGATTGTTAAAGGGTTAGACGCTTGCTCTGGCGTGTGTTTTGGCTGACTTGATTGTTAAAGGGTTAGACGCTTGCTCTGGCGTTGTTTTGGCTGACTTGATTATTAAAGGGTTAGACGCTTGCTCTGGCGTGTGTTTTGGCTGACTTGAATGTTAAAGGGTTAGAGGCTTGCTCTGGCGTGTGTTTTGGCCGACTTGATTGTTAGAGGGTTAGACGCTTGCTCTGGCGTGTGTTTTGGCTGACTTGAGTGTTAGAGGGTTAGACGCTAGCTCTGGCATGTGTTTTGGCCGACTTGATTGGTAGAGGGTTGGACGCTTGCTCTGGCGTGTGTTTTGGCTGATTTGAGTGTTAGAGGGTTAGACGCTTGCTCTGGCGTGTGTTTTGGCTGACTTGATTGTTAAATGGTTAGACGCTTGCTCTGGCGTGTGTTTTGGCCGACTTGATTGTTAAATTGTTAGACGCTTGCTCAGGCGTGTGTTTTGGCTGACTTGATTGTTAGAGGGTTAGATGCTTGCTCTGGCGTGTGTTTTGGCTGACTTGATTGTTAGAGGGATAGAGGCTTGCTCTGGCGTGTGTTTTGGCTGACTTGATTGTTAGAGGGATAGAGGCTTGCTCTGGCGTGTGTTTTGGCTGACTTGATTGTTAGAGGGTTAGACGCTTGCTCTGACGTGTGTTTTGGCCGACTTGATTGTTAAAGGGTTAGATGCTTGCTCTGGCGTGTGTTTTGGCTGACTTGATTGTTAAAGGGTTAGACGCTTGCTCTGGCGTGTGTTTTGGCTGACTTGATTGTTAAAGGGTTAGACGCTTGCTCTGGAGTGTGTTTTGGCTGACGAGTGTTAGAGGGTTAGATGCTTGCTCTGGTGTGTGTTTTGGCCGACTTGATTGCTAAAGGGTTAGACGCTTGCTCTGACGTGTGTTTTGGCCGACTTGATTGTTACAGGGTTAGACACTTGCTCGGGCATGTGTTTTGGCTGACTTGATTGGTAGAGGGTTAGACGCTTGCTCTGGTGTGTGTTTTGGCTGACTTGATTGTTAAAGGGTTAGACGCTTGCTCTAGCGTGTGTTTTGACTGACTTGATTGTTAGAGGGTTAGACGCTTGCTCTGGCGTGTGTTTTGCCTGACTTGATTGTTAAAGGGTTAGACGCTTGCTCTGGCGTGTGTTTTGGCTGACTTGATTGTTAAAGGGTTAGACGCTTGCTCTGGAGTGTGTTTTGGCTGACGAGTGTTAGAGGGTTAGATGCTTGCTCTGGTGTGTGTTTTGACCGACTTGATTGCTAAAGGGTTAGACGCTTGCTCTGGCGTGTGTTTTGGCCGACTTGATTGTTACAGGGTTAGACACTTGTTCTGGCATGTGTTTTGGCTGACTTGATTGTTAGAGGGTTAGACGCTTGCTCTGGTGTGTGTTTTGGCTGACTTGATTGTTAAAGGGTTAGACGCTTGCTCTGGCGTGTGTTTTGACTGACTTGATTGTTAGAGGGTTAGACGCTTGCTCTGGCGTGTGTTTTGCCTGACTTGATTGTTAAAGGGTTAGACGCTTGCTCTGGCGTGTGTTTTGGCTGACTTGATTGTTAAAGGGTTAGACGCTTGCTCTGGTGTGTGTTTTGGCTGACTTGATTGTTAGAGGGTTAGACGCTTGCTCTGGCGTGTGTTTTGGCTGACTTGATTGTTAGAGGGTTAGATGCTTGCTCTGGTGTGTGTTTTGGCTGACTTGATTGTTAAAGGGTTAGACGCTTGCTCTGGCATGTGTTTCGGCCGACTTGATTACTAAAGGGTTAGACGCCTGCTCTGGCGTGTGTTTTGGCTGACTTGATTGTTAGAGGGTTAGACGCTTGCTCTGGCGTGTGTTTTAGCTGACTTGATTATTAAAGGGTTAGACGCTTGCTCTGGCGTGTGTTTTAGCTGACTTGATTATTAAAGGGTTAGAGGCTTGCTCTGGCATGTGTTTTGGCCGACTTGATTGGTAGAGGGTTGGACGCTTGCTCTGGCGTGTGTTTTGGCTGATTTGAGTGTTAGAGGGTTAGACGCTTGCTCTGGCGTGTGTTTTGGCTGACTTGATTGTTAAATGGTTAGACGCTTGCTCTGGCGTGTGTTTTGGCCGACTTGATTGTTAAATGGTTAGACGCTTGCTCTGGCGTGTGTTTCGGCCGACTTGATTACTAAATGGTTAGACGCTTGCTCTGGCGTGTGTTTTGGCTGACTTGATTGTTAGAGGGTTAGATGCTTGCTCTGGCGTGTGTTTTGGCTGACTTGATTGTTAGAGGGATAGAGGCTTGCTCTGGCGTGTGTTTTGGCTGACTTGATTGTTAGAGGGATAGAGTCTTGCTCTGGCGTGTGTTTTGGCTGACTTGATTGTTAGAGGGTTAGACGCTTGCTCTGACGTGTGTTTTGGCCGACTTGATTGTTAAAGGGTTAGACGCTTGCTCTGGCGTGTGTTTTGGCTGACTTGATTGTTAAAGGGTTAGACGCTTGCTCTGGCGTGTGTTTTGGCTGACTTGATTGTTAAAGGGTTAGACGCTTGCTCTGGAGTGTGTTTTGGCTGACGAGTGTTAGAGGGTTAGATGCTTGCTCTGGTGTGTGTTTTGACCGACTTGATTGCTAAAGGGTTAGACGCTTGCTCTGGCGTGTGTTTTGGCCGACTTGATTGTTACAGGGTTAGACACTTGCTCGGGCATGTGTTTTGGCTGACTTGATTGTTAGAGGGTTAGACGCTTGCTCTGGTGTGTGTTTTGGCTGACTAGATTGTTAAAGGGTTAGACGCTTGCTCTAGCGTGTGTTTTGACTGACTTGATTGTTAGAGGGTTAGACGCTTGCTCTGGCGTGTGTTTTGCCTGACTTGATTGTTAAAGGGTTAGACGCTTGCTCTGGCGTGTGTTTTGGCTGACTTGATTGTTAAAGGGTTAGACGCTTGCTCTGGTGTGTGTTTTGGCTGACTTGATTGTTAGAGGGTTAGACGCTTGCTCTGGCGTGTGTTTTGGCTGACTTAATTGTTAGAGGGTTAGATGCTTGCTCTGGTGTGTGTTTTGGCTGACTTGATTGTTAAAGGGTTAGACGCTTGCTCTGGCATGTGTTTTGGCCGACTTGATTACTAAAGGGTTAGACGCTTGCTCTGGCGTGTGTTTTGGCTGACTTGATTGTTAGAGGTTTAGACGCTTGCTCTGGCGTGTGTTTTAGCTGACTTGATTATTAAAGGGTTAGACGCTTGCTCTGGCGTGTGTTTTGGCCGACTTGATTGTTAGAGGGTTAGACGCTTGCTCTGGCGTGTGTTTTGGCTGACTTGAGTGTTAGAGGGTTAGACGCTAGCTCTGGCATGTGTTTTGGCCGACTTGATTGGTAGAGGGTGGGACGCTTGCTCTGGCGTGTGTTTTGGCTGATTTGAGTGTTAGAGGGTTAGACGCTTGCTCTGGCATGTGTTTTGGCTGACTTGATTGTTAAAGGGTTAGACGCTTGCTCTGGCGTGTGTTTTGACCGACTTGATTGTTAAAGGGTTAGACGCTTGCTCTGGCGTGTGTTTTCGCTGACTTGATTGTTAGAGGGTTAGACGCTTGCTCTGGTGTGTGTTTTGGCTGACTTGATTGTTAGAGGGTTAGACGCTTGCTCTGGCGTGTGTTTTGGCTGACTTGATTATAAGAGGGTTAGACGCTTGCTCTGGCATGTGTTTTGGCTGACTTGATTGTTAGAGGGTTAGACGCTTGCTCTGGCGTGTGTTTTGGCCGACATGATTGTTAAAGGGTTAGACGCTTGCTCTGGCGTGTGTTTTGGCTGACTTGATTGTTAAAGGGTTAGACGCTTGCTCTGGCATGTGTTTTGACCGACTTGATTGTTAGAGGGTTAGACGCTTGCTCTGGCGTGTGTTTTGGCTGACTTGATTGTTAAAGGGTTAGACGCTTGCTCGGGCATGTGTTTTGGCTGACTTGATTGTTAGAGGGTTAGACGCTTACTCTGGTGTGTGTTTTGGCTGACTTGATTGTTAGAGGGTTAGACGCTTGCTCTGGCGTGTGTTTTGGCTGACTTGATTGTTAGAGGGTTAGACGCTTGCTCTGATGTGTGTTTTGGCTGACTTGATTGTTAAAGGGTTAGACGCTTGCTCTGGCGTGTGTTTTGGCTGACTTGATTGTTAGAGGGTTAGACGCTTGCTCTGGCGTGTGTTTTGGTTGACTTGATTGTTAGAGGGTTAGACGCTTGCTCTGGTGTGTGTTTTGGCTGACTTGATTGTTAAAGGGTTAGACGCTTGCTCTGGCGTGTGTTTTGGCTGACTTGATTGTTAGAGGGTTAGACGCTTGCTCTGGCGTGTGTTTTAGCCGACTTGATTATTAAAGGGTTAGACGCTTGCTCTGGCGTGTGTTTTGGCTGACTTGAATGTTAAAGGGTTAGAGGCTTGCTCTGGCGTGTGTTTTGGCCGACTTGATTGTTAGAGGGTTAGACGCTTGCTCTGGCGTGTGTTTTGGCTGACTTGAGTGTTAGAGGGTTAGACGCTAGCTCTGGCATGTGTTTTGGCCGACTTGATTGGTAGAGGGTTGGACGCTTGCTCTGGCGTGTGTTTTGGCTGACTTGAGTGTTAGAGGGTAAGACGCTTGCTCTGGCGTGTGTTTTGGCTGACTTGATTGTTAAAGGGTTAGACGCTTGCTCTGGCGTGTGTTTTGATCGACTTGATTGTTAAAGGGTTAGACGCTTGCTCTGGCGTGTGTTTTGGCTGATTTGAGTGTTAGAGGGTTAGACGCTTGCTCTGGCGTGTGTTTTGGCTGACTTGATTGTTAAATGGTTAGACGCTTGCTCTGGCGTGTGTTTTGGCCGACTTGATTGTTAAATGGTTAGACGCTTGCTCTGGCGTGTGTTTCGGCCGACTTGATTACTAAATGGTTAGACGCTTGCTCTGGCGTGTGTTTTGGCTGACTTGATTGTTAGAGGGTTAGATGCTTGCTCTGGCGTGTGTTTTGGCTGACTTGATTGTTAGAGGGATAGAGGCTTGCTCTGGCGTGTGTTTTGGCTGACTTGATTGTTAGAGGGATAGAGTCTTGCTCTGGCGTGTGTTTTGGCTGACTTGATTGTTAGAGGGTTAGACGCTTGCTCTGACGTGTGTTTTGGCCGACTTGATTGTTAAAGGGTTAGACGCTTGCTCTGGCGTGTGTTTTGGCTGACTTGATTGTTAAAGGGTTAGACGCTTGCTCTGGCATGTGTTTTGACCGACTTGATTGTTAGAGGGTTAGACGCTTGCTCTGGCGTGTGTTTTGGCTGACTTGATTGTTAAAGGGTTAGACGCTTGCTCGGGCATGTGTTTTGGCTGACTTGATTGTTAGAGGGTTAGACGCTTACTCTGGTGTGTGTTTTGGCTGACTTGATTGTTAGAGGGTTAGACGCTTGCTCTGGCGTGTGTTTTGGCTGACTTGATTGTTAGAGGGTTAGACGCTTGCTCTGATGTGTGTTTTGGCTGACTTGATTGTTAAAGGGTTAGACGCTTGCTCTGGCGTGTGTTTTGGCTGACTTGATTGTTAGAGGGTTAGACGCTTGCTCTGGCGTGTGTTTTGGTTGACTTGATTGTTAGAGGGTTAGACGCTTGCTCTGGTGTGTGTTTTGGCTGACTTGATTGTTAAAGGGTTAGACGCTTGCTCTGGCGTGTGTTTTGGCTGACTTGATTGTTAGAGGGTTAGACGCTTGCTCTGGCGTGTGTTTTAGCCGACTTGATTATTAAAGGGTTAGACGCTTGCTCTGGCGTGTGTTTTGGCTGACTTGAATGTTAAAGGGTTAGAGGCTTGCTCTGGCGTGTGTTTTGGCCGACTTGATTGTTAGAGGGTTAGACGCTTGCTCTGGCGTGTGTTTTGGCTGACTTGAGTGTTAGAGGGTTAGACGCTAGCTCTGGCATGTGTTTTGGCCGACTTGATTGGTAGAGGGTTGGACGCTTGCTCTGGCGTGTGTTTTGGCTGACTTGAGTGTTAGAGGGTAAGACGCTTGCTCTGGCGTGTGTTTTGGCTGACTTGATTGTTAAAGGGTTAGACGCTTGCTCTGGCGTGTGTTTTGATCGACTTGATTGTTAAAGGGTTAGACGCTTGCTCTGGCGTGTGTTTTGGCTGATTTGAGTGTTAGAGGGTTAGACGCTTGCTCTGGCGTGTGTTTTGGCTGACTTGATTGTTAAATGGTTAGACGCTTGCTCTGGCGTGTGTTTTGGCCGACTTGATTGTTAAATGGTTAGACGCTTGCTCTGGCGTGTGTTTCGGCCGACTTGATTACTAAATGGTTAGACGCTTGCTCTGGCGTGTGTTTTGGCTGACTTGATTGTTAGAGGGTTAGATGCTTGCTCTGGCGTGTGTTTTGGCTGACTTGATTGTTAGAGGGATAGAGGCTTGCTCTGGCGTGTGTTTTGGCTGACTTGATTGTTAGAGGGATAGAGTCTTGCTCTGGCGTGTGTTTTGGCTGACTTGATTGTTAGAGGGTTAGACGCTTGCTCTGACGTGTGTTTTGGCCGACTTGATTGTTAAAGGGTTAGACGCTTGCTCTGGCGTGTGTTTTGGCTGACTTGATTGTTAAAGGGTTAGACGCTTGCTCTGGCGTGTGTTTTGACCGACTTGATTGTTAGAGGGTTAGACGCTTGCTCTGGCGTGTGTTTTGGCTGACTTGATTGTTAAAGGGTTAGACGCTTGCTCGGGCATGTGTTTTGGCTGACTTGATTGTTAGAGGGTTAGACGCTTACTCTGGTGTGTGTTTTGGCTGACTTGATTGTTAGAGGGTTAGACGCGTGCTCTGGCGTGTGTTTTGGCTGACTTGATTGTTAGAGGGTTAGACGCTTGCTCTGGTGTGTGTTTTGGCTGACTTGATTGTTAAAGTGTTAGACGCTTGCTCTGGCGTGTGTTTTGGCTGACTTGATTGTTAGAGGGTTAGACGCTTGCTCTGGCGTGTGTTTTGGCCGACTTGATTGTTAGAGGGTTAGACGCTTGCTCTGGCGTGTGTTTTGGCTGACTTGAGTGTTAGAGGGTTAGACGCTAGCTCTGGCATGTGTTTTGGCCGACTTGATTGGTAGAGGGTTGGACGCTTGCTCTGGCGTGTGTTTTGGCTGATTTGAGTGTTAGAGGGTTAGACGCTTGCTCTGGCGTGTGTTTTGGCTGACTTGATTGTTAAAGGGTTAGACGCTTGCTCTGGCGTGTGTTTTGACCGACTTGATTGTTAAAGGGTTAGACGCTTGCTCTGGCGTGTGTTTTCGCTGACTTGATTGTTAGAGGGTTAGACGCTTGCTCTGGGGTGTGTTTTGGCTGACTTGATTGTTAGAGGGTTAGACGCTTGCTCTGGCGTGTGTTTTGGCTGACTTGATTATAAGAGGGTTAGACGCTTGCTCTGGCATGTGTTTTGGCTGACTTGATTGTTAGAGGGTTAGACGCTTGCTCTGGCGTGTGTTTTGGCCGACTTGATTGTTAAAGGGTTAGACGCTTGCTCTGGCGTGTGTTTTGGCTGACTTGATTGTTAAAGGGTTAGACGCTTGCTCTGACATGTGTTTTGACCGACTTGATTGTTAGAGGGTTAGACGCTTGCTCTGGCGTGTGTTTTGGCTGACTTGATTGTTAAAGGGTTAGACGCTTGCTCGGGCATGTGTTTTGGCTGACTTGATTGTTAGAGGGTTAGACGCTTACTCTGGTGTGTGTTTTGGCTGACTTGATTGTTAGAGGGTTAGACGCTTGCTCTGGCGTGTGTTTTGGCTGACTTGATTGTTAGAGGGTTAGACGCTTGCTCTGATGTGTGTTTTGGCTGACTTGATTGTTAAAGGGTTAGACGCTTGCTCTGGCGTGTGTTTTGGCTGACTTGATTGTTAGAGGGTTAGACGCTTGCTCTGGCGTGTGTTTTGGTTGACTTGATTGTTAGAGGGTTAGACGCTTGCTCTGGTGTGTGTTTTGGCTGACTTGATTGTTAAAGGGTTAGACGCTTGCTCTGGCGTGTGTTTTGGCTGACTTGATTGTTAGAGGGTTAGACGCTTGCTCTGGCGTGTGTTTTAGCCGACTTGATTATTAAAGGGTTAGACGCTTGCTCTGGCGTGTGTTTTGGCTGACTTGAATGTTAAAGGGTTAGAGGCTTGCTCTGGCGTGTGTTTTGGCCGACTTGATTGTTAGAGGGTTAGACGCTTGCTCTGGCGTGTGTTTTGGCTGACTTGAGTGTTAGAGGGTTAGACGCTAGCTCTGGCATGTGTTTTGGCCGACTTGATTGGTAGAGGGTTGGACGCTTGCTCTGGCGTGTGTTTTGGCTGACTTGAGTGTTAGAGGGTAAGACGCTTGCTCTGGCGTGTGTTTTGGCTGACTTGATTGTTAAAGGGTTAGACGCTTGCTCTGGCGTGTGTTTTGATCGACTTGATTGTTAAAGGGTTAGACGCTTGCTCTGGCGTGTGTTTTCGCTGACTTGATTGTTAGAGGGTTAGACGCTTGCTCTGGTGTGTGTTTTGCCTGACTTGATTGTTAGAGGGTTAGACGCTTGCTCTGGCGTGTGTTTTGGCTGACTTGATTATAAGAGGGTTAGACGCTTGCTCTGGCATGTGTTTTGGCTGACTTGATTGTTAGAGGGTTAGACGCTTGCTCTGGCGTGTGTTTTGGCCGACTTGATTGTTAAAGGGTTAGACGCTTGCTCTGGCGTGTGTTTTGGCTGACTTGATTGTTAAAGGGTTAGACGCTTGCTCTGGCATGTGTTTTGACCGACTTGATTGTTAGAGGGTTAGACGCTTGCTCTGGCGTGTGTTTTGGCTGACTTGATTGTTAAAGGGTTAGACGCTTGCTCGGGCATGTGTTTTGTCTGACTTGATTGTTAGAGGGTTAGACGCTTGCTCTGGCATGTGTTTTGGCTGACTTGATTGTTAAAGGGTTAGACGCTTGCTCTGGCGTGTGTTTTGGCTGACTTGATTGTTAAAGGGTTAGACGCTTGCTCGGGCATGTGTTTTGGCTGACTTGATTGTTAGAGCATTAGACGCTTGCTCTGGCGTGTGTTTTGGCTGACTTGATTGTTAGAGGGTTAGACGCTTGCTCTGGCGTGTGTTTTGGCTGACTTGATTGTTAGAGGGTTAGACGCTTGCTCTGGCGTGTGTTTTGGCTGACTTGATTGTTAGAGGGTCAGACGCTTGCTCTGGTGTGTGTTTTGGCTGACTTGATTGTTAAAGGGGTAGACGCTTGCTCTGGCGTGTGTTTTGGCTGACTTGATTGTTAAAGGGTTAGACGCTTACTCTGGCGTGTGTTTTGGCTGACTTGATTGTTAGAGGGTTAGACGCTTGCTCTGGTGTGTGTTTTGGCTGACTTGATTGTTAGAGGGTTAGGCGCTTGCTCTGGCGTGTGTTTTGGCTGACTTGATTGTTAGAGGGTTAGACGCTTGCTCTGGCGTGTGTTTTGGTTGACTTGATTGTTAGAGGGTTAGACGCTTGCTCCGGCGTGTGTTTTGGCTGACTTGATTGTTAGAGGGTTACAGTCATTATGACACCAATCTTAATTACCCTAATAGGGAACCAGTCATTAAGACGCTAATATGGTACCAGTCATTATGACAATCATATGAGACTAGTCATTTGACGCTAATATGGCACCAGTCATTAT
Organism: Chaetoderma sp. LZ-2023a; assembly: GCA_034401795.1. Taxonomy (NCBI): domain Eukaryota; kingdom Metazoa; phylum Mollusca; class Caudofoveata; order Chaetodermatida; family Chaetodermatidae; genus Chaetoderma; species Chaetoderma sp. LZ-2023a. The sequence goes on along the minus strand of CM067369.1, from coordinate 267,226,357 downwards.
GACGCTAATATGGCACCAGTCATTATGACGCTGATATGAGACCAGTCATTACGACGCTCATATGACACCAGTCATTATGACGATGATTTGACACCAGTCATTACGACGCTAATATTGCACAAGTCATTATGACGCAAATAAGGCACCAGTCATTATGAAGATGATATGACACCAGTCATTATGTCGCTAATATGCCACCAGTCCTTATAACCTTAATGTGGCACCAGCCATTATCACGCTAATATGGCACCAGTCATTATCACGCTAATATGGCACCAGTCATTATGATGCTAATATTTCACCAGTCATTATGACAATGATATGAGACCAGTCATTATGACGCTAATATGGCACCAGTCGTTATGACCCTGATATGAGCCCAGTCATTATGACGCTAATAGGACACCAGTCATTATGACGATAATATGGCACCTGTAATTATGACGCTAATATGACACCAGTCATTATGACGGTAATATGGCACCAGTCATTATGACGCTAAAATGGCACCAGTTATTATGATGCTGATATGACAAGAGTCATTATGACGATGATTTGACACCAATCTTAATGACGCTAACAGGGAACCAGTCATTAAGACGCAGATATGCCACCAGTCATTATGACGATGACATGAGACCAGTCATTATGACGCTAATATGGCACCAGTCATTATGACGCTAATATGGCACCAGTCATTATGACAATAATATGACACCAGTCATTATGTCGCTAATATGACACCAGTCCTTATAACGCTAATATGGCACCAGTCATTATGACGCTCATATGACACCATTCATTATGATGATGATTTGACACCAATATTAATGATGCTAATATTGCACCAGTCATTATGGCGCTAAAATGGTACCAGTTATTATGACGCTAATATGGCACCAGTCATTATGACACTAAGATGATACCACCCATTATGACGTTAAAATGGTACCAGTTATTATGACCCTAATATATCACCAGTCATTAAGACGCTAATGCGGCAGTAGTCATTATGACGCTAATATGGCACCAGTCATTATGACGCTAATATGCCACCAATCATTAAGACGCAGAAATGAGACTAGTCATTATGACGATGATATGGCACACGTCATTATGACGCTAATAGGCACCAGTCATTATGACGCTAATATGGCACCAGTCATTAGGAAGCTAATATGGCACCAGTCATTATGACGCTAATATGGCACCACACTTTTTGACGATAATATAGCACCAGTCATTATGACGCCAAAATGGTACCAGTCATTATGACGCTAATATGGTATCAGTCATTATGACGCTAATATGGCACCAGTCATTATGACGCTAATATGGCACCAGTCATTATGACGCTAAGATGGTAGCATCCATTATGACGCTAAAATGCTACCAGTCATTATGGCCCTAATATGTCACCAGTCATTAAGACGCTAATGCGACAGTAGTCATTATGACGCTAACATGCACCAGTCATTACGACGCTAATATGGGACCAGTCATTATGACGGTGCTATGAGCCCAGTCATTATGAGGCTAATATTAGGGTTGCACGATTATTCACTTTTCATAATCGCGATCATTTAAGAAAGATAATCGCGATCATACGATTAATCATGAACTATATTAACTATGTCAATGCTGCTTAGAGGACGGTATTATGCTACTGCAGATTGTAAGATTATGGGTTAGGCACATGGGTATACATACATGGACAGAATGCGCCAGTTGCTGATTGCAAACAAAGGAATGTATCAAGATTTTTCTAGACGGAAAACGGAAGGTAACGTATTTCGTTTAATTGTAGCCTATGCTCTAATAGAAGTCCACCCCCTAACTTTGACATATGAGCTCCAATGATTTCTTAGCAGTTTCAAAACGGCAAAACTCTGTATTAGAAGCCCACCCGCGTGTATAATAATAACAATCGTGTCACAGGGTGTGTCGACTTAAGACAGATCTCTGCCCTGATACATTTCCGGCCCCTCTAGAAGTCAATACAGGCCTCGGATTTGTAAATCTCGACCACCTATTAGATTAATACTAATAGTAGGCCGTGTATGCTCAAGATATAATAAAGTTTATTCCACACTTTTGTAGTTAAAATGCGCTTAAAACTGTCTTGGCGTGATTAAATAGCTTCCTTCTAAATATATTGTAAGGCCAAATTTATGTACCAAACAAGCACGGGAGAAAATGCGCATCAATTTTGTAACGCCGGTCAACATTAAATGATCAAAATTGAATTATTACGAACGACAATATAGCCGGCTTCTTAAGTTGGCGAGCCAGTGGATCTTTTGCGATGGGAGGCGGCGTGTTCTCGCGAGATATTATACGCTAACTGGAGTTTATCAAACGGGTATCCGTTATTCAGATCAGTGTAATACGCAGTTCCTATCGCGCAGTGATAATATATAGAAATTCCAGAGTTCCGAGTCCCCGATTCCAGAATATTTATATCCGAGTACTCGCTCTAAAATAAACTTCAATTGGAGGCGAATCACGTGATTTGTATTTTATTCGTGACGCCATTTAATATCAAATTGTGGATTAATTTTGATGTAATAAACGACCTTTATTAAAGGATACGCAATATTTAGGCGCTCAAATCAAATAATTTCACTTCCCCGGGGATGTTTTATACATTAAACATAGGCATAGGCGGTGAGAATCTTTACATGAGAAAATGCGTTGAATTTCCGTGGTATCAGGTTTTTTTTGGGGAAAACCGTTAGCGCATAACTATTCAGAGAATGGGGAACGCGGGATAAGCGTGTGTGATTACAACAACAATGACAAATAGCGACCAAGTGAACAATCTTTATTCATCTAAAACTAATACTGAGTCAATACAAACAAATCAGTTATTTATTTATTTAGTGTATTTAATCATTCACACATTCGGCTGATAGCCGGATGTTTGTTTCCATGCTTGGTAACGCGAGCAGAGTTTCACAAGCGTAAAAGTGTCTTGACAAAAATTTCAACATGGCTATTATACGATTATTTCATTTTATAATCGTTCACGATCATTTTGAATTATATAATCGCGATTAATCGAATAATCGAAAAATCGTGCAACCCTAGCTAATATGGCACCAGTCATTATGACCGTGATATGAGACCAATCTTAATGACGCTAACAGGGAACCAGTCATTAAGACGCAGATATGCCACCAGTCATTATGACGCTAATGTGGCACCAGTCATTATGACGGTAATATGGCACCAGTCATTATGACGCCAAATGGTACCACTCATTATGACGCTGTTATGAGACCAACCATTATGACGATGATATGACACCAGTGATTATGACGCTAATATGACACCAGCCATTATGACGCTAATATATTACCAGTCATTATGACGGTAATATGGGACCAGTCATTATGACGCTGATTTGACACCAATCATAATGATGCTAATATGGCACCAGTCATTTTGACGCTAATATGGCACCAGTCATTATGACGCCAAAATGGTGCCAGTCATTATAACGATGATATTACACCAGTAATTATGACGCTAATATGACACCAGCCATTATGACGACGATATGAGATCAGTCATTATGACGCTAACATGGCACGAGTCATTATGACGCTTAAAAGGCACCAGTCATTATGACGCTAATATGGCACCAGTCATTATGATGCTAATATGGCACCAGTCATTATGACGCGAATATGGTTCCAGTCATTCTGACGATGACATGACACCAGCCATTATGACGCCAAAATGGTACCAGTCATTATGACGATAATATGACACCAGTCATTATGACGCTAATATGGCACCAGGCTTTATGACTCTAATATGGCAGCAGTCATTATGACACCAAACATGATACCAGTCATTATAACGATGATATGACACCAGTCATTATGACGCTAAAATGGTACCAGTCATTATGACGCTAATATGGCACCAGTCATTATCACGCTAATATGGCACCAGTCATTATGACGTCAAAATAGTAGCAGTCATTATGACGATGATATGACCTCAGTCATTATGACGCTAATATGGTACCAGTCATTATGACGCTAATATGGTACCAGTCATTATGACGCTAATATGGCACCAGGCTTTATGACGCTAATATGGCACCGGTCATTATGACACTAATATGACACTAGTCATTATGACGTTAAAATGGAACCAGTCATTCTGACGCTAATATGGCACCATTCATTATGATGCTAATATGGCATCAGTTATTATGACGCTAAAATGGTACCAGTCATTATGACGCTAATATGTTACCAGTCATTATGACGCTAATATGGCACCCGCCATTATGACGCTAATATGGCACCAGGCATTATGATGCTAAAATGGTACCAGTCATTATGACGCTACAATGGTACCAGTCATTATGATTCTAATATGGCACCAGTCATTATGACGCTAATATGTCACTAGTTATCATGACACTGATATGGCACCAGTCATTATGACGCTGATATGACACCAGTCATTATGACGCTGATATAACACCAGTCATTATGACGCTGATATGACACCAGACATTATGACGCTGCTATGACAGCAGTCATTATGACGCTGATATGACATCACTCTTTATGACGCTGATATGGCACCAGTCTTTCTGAAGCTGATATATGACGCTGATATGACAACACTCTTTATGACGCTGATATGACCAGGGCCCTTATGACACTGATATAACACCGTTCCTTATGGCGCTCCTATGACACCAGTCATTATGACGCTGATATGACACCCGCCATTATGACGCTGATATGACCAGGGCCCTTATGACACTGATATGACACCGTTCCTTATGACGCTGCTATGGCACCAGTCATTATGACGCTGATTTGACACCACTCTTTATGACTCTGATATGGCACCAGTCTTTCGGAAGCTGATATATGACGCTGTTATGACACCACTCTTTATGACGCTGATATGACCAGGGCCCTTATAACACTGATATGACACCGTTCCTTATGACGCTGCTATGACACCAGTCATTATGACGCTAATATGTCACCAGTTATCATGATACTAATATGGCACCAGTCATTATGACGCTGATATGACACCAGTCATTATGACGCTGATATGACACCAGTCATTATGACGCTGATATAACAGCAGTCATGATGACGCTGATATGACACCAGTCATTATGACGCTGATATGACACCAGTCAATATGACACTGTTATGACACTAGTCATTATGACGCTGATATGACACCAGTCATTATGACGCTGATATGACACCAGTCATTATGACGCTAATATGTCACCAGTTATCATGATACTAATATGGCACCAGTCATTATGACGCTGATATGACACCAGTCATTATGACGCTGATATGACACCAGTCATTATGACGCTAATATGTCACCAGTTATCATGACACTAATATGACGACAGTCATTATGATGCTGATATGACACCAGTCAATATGATACTGTTATGACACCAGTCATTATGACGCTGATATGACACCAGTCATCACCTTTCAACTGGCGTCACAACTAAATGCTGCCATCTGCCAACAGACGTCATAGTCAAATGATGTCAGCTGTCAACTGATGTCACGACTAAATGATGTCACTAGTCAACTGACGTCACAATCAAATGATGTCACCTGGCAACTGACGTCACAATCAAATGATGTCACCTGCCTACAGACGTCATAAGCAAATGATGTCACCTGTCACCTGACGTCGCAACTAAATGATGTCACGTTGTTACAATTAAGACTTAAAATGACGTCATGATAAAAAACTTCGACACGCAGTCATCGCCTCTAGTTTCACACAGCCGTACACTGACTATCTTTAACAGGAAATTGAAAATGTTTTTGTAGATAGGCCCTAATGGATATTTTAATTATAGTTTTATTGCGCAAGATCTCGATCTATTAATGTCATCTAGCGTTGTTTAATGTCTATTCGAATGCATGCTAATGATGCTAGGGGGGGGGGGGGGGGGCGTGGCTTTAAATGCTTTAGGATAAGGTTTATTCAGAATTAATCTGGCAGAAGGCTCTAGCCTTCTTCTGTACCGGATACCTTAAAATTATTTTATGGGAAATCGTTTTTTGCTCACATGGCCAGAATGTCCAAGTGAGCTTATGCCATGGCGACAAACCGTCGTCTGTCTGCCGTTCATCTGTCCGTCAACTTTTGCTTTAATTTACTCGTATATAGAATTTTGATTGGCAAGTTTTTCCGAGGGCCATCTTGGATTTCCTGAAAATTTCGGGAAATAAGATAAAAGCCTACTCCTCATTAACCACTTGGCGAATTTCAAGCAAACTTGGGTGGGACGACCCTAGACTGGGAACTCCGAACTCGGAACTCGCATGCAGAATTTTGATTGGTCAATTTTGCTGACGAACATCTTGGATTTTCTGAAAATTTCTGGAAATCAGTTAAAAGCCTAACCACTTTGCCGATTTCAAGTAAAATTGGTTGGAAGCCCCCTAGAGCTGTATGCATCAAATCTTTTATACAGAATATGGATTGGCCAGTTTGTTCGCTGGCCAGCTTGAGTTTTCCAAAAAATGGCAGGAAAACGTTTAAAACGCTACTCCACATTAATTGCTTGGGCAATTTCAACCAGATTTGGTAGCAAGAATTTTAGTCTAATAGGTTTCCGAACATGTATACAGAATTTGAATTCGTAAACTTTTAGCCCACCTGGCCAGAATGGCCAAGTGAGCTTATGTCATGCCGACTGTCCGTCCGGCCGGTCGGCGTCCGTCAATCTTGCTTAAAAATGCTACTCCTCATTAACCGATAAGCGGATTTCAACCTAATTTGACTGGCAGGGCCATATCATGGTAGGCTTCAGAACATGTATACAGAATTTTCATGGCTAAATTTTTTGGGGTAAAAATCTTATATTTTATGAAAACTTTACCGGAAATTGTCAAGACACTACTCATTAACCTCTAGCGTAAGTCAACCTACTTTTGCTGGCAGGACACTATGGGTATAAGCTTCGGAACTTTTATATGGAATTTTGATTGCTCAAATACTTGGGTGAAAATCTTAAGATTTTATAAAAGATTTACCAGAAATTGTCAAAACGCTACTCCTCATTAACCGCTGTGCGGATTTCAACCTAATATGGCTCGAATGACCATACTGGGCAAGGCTTCAGCACTGTAAGCAAAATTTTGATTAGTCAAGTTGTTTGGCGGCCATCTTGAACTTTCCGAAAAATTGCGGGAAATCGTTTAATACACCCGGCCTACTCCTAATTTTAAACTACTTGAGCGATTTCACCCAGACTTGGCTGCAAGGACCTAGGGCGGTAGACTTATGAATTTGTATACAGAATTTTGATTGGTCAATTTTTCTGGTGTCAAGAATCATGTATATTGAAATGAAAATGTTTCAAATGCTAATGGTCTAGGTGAGCGTCACAGGCCCTTGGGCCTCTTGTTTAAATTGAGAAATCAGTCAATTGGAATGAATGTAATAAAAGGAATGCATTCTTGCTACCCGTCCACATTGCTGAAGACATTCGTCTAGACTCGATCACAACACGTTGTTTACCCGGTTTCATTTCCGCCACTGACCGCAATGACATGTCATTAGTAGTTATAATTAACGGAGCCCAGGACACACAGACCAACGGACTGACACCTGGCACGTCGGTCTCTTAACACTTAGCACACTGATGTCAATATTCTATCTTTTACGGTGTCAATAGCGAGCAAACTAGTGTACATTTTTCAACAATTTTCGCGGAATATATTGGTGTCTACGACAGCACCATCTTCCACCAAATTTGTTGAAAAATAAACACAAGTTCATCTTTTGCTTTAATTTGAAAATTAAAAGTTTTGACATCAGAGTGGTAAGCGTTAATGTCCACGGATTATCTTTCAGTCAAATTATTTTCACAATATTCAGCATGTCCAGAGTTAAATCTCACGGAATATGCAGATATTCAGTAGGCAGACAGGTGAAAGTAGCTTATTTTATAAAATATGTAGATGTAACTTCGGTTTTCAGTCAAATAATTTCAATACTAATTAGATGCGTCTTGATGTTATTTATCTTATATGCAACCCCGCATGATGTGTGCCGGGTTTTGATCCGTTCACAAATCATTGATTTAACAGCGAATTTTCATTTCAAAATGTTCTTAATACATGTCCCGTACTCTAGGGACTGCTTTTTGGAGCCAAATCGATGTCACCTGTCTTAAAAGAACCAGCATGTTTTGGTGCAATAGCCACGTGACCACATGTGACGAGACATAACTACTATATTAAAGGTGCACACTCACAGCAGCACGCTTGAAAATACATTAAATAAATTATATATTCTTAGTCTCTTAAACTGTGTCCTAAATGTAATGAAACGAAATAGATTCTAGCTTATCATGATTTCGTTCTGTATAAATAAATATAGGGCCTACAGTTAAATTATTAAGGATACGAGTCCCTATTTCAACTCGAAACCAAAAATATTATAATAATTTATATGGAATGAGATTATCATATGCTAAGATTTATTTCATTTCGTTTCATTGATGTAGACTTACATAACTGCCCCTAAAGGCACATAATTAAAAATAAAATTTCAGGTATTCTGGTGTGAGTGCCCCCCTTTAAGGCGTCAAGTAAAAATATCGGATGACAGAAGCGATAACATATTACTGCGCATCTTGTTTTCGCACACGGGTAGAATAAACAAGATGTTACACGTCAGATGAAAGCCCGCGATGCGCTCACTGAGGCTGACCAGAGAGATAATTAATGACTTCGCCTCAGGCGATATTTAATATTGGCAAAATATGCGTAAACAAGTCGAACATGCATGTTATGGGATTCCATGCATATCTAAATAGCTCTGTGGTAATTGTTAATCGGATAATCGATCGGTGTGATTTACCGAAGACTGACTAGGGGCCTACGCTGTAGGCATGCATGTCTGCGTGAATGGCCATATATGCTTAATTGGATTCATTGTCCGTATTTTATCTGTGTCCAACAACGCGTGTCATTGATGTAGGGTCATATAAGATCCACTATTGCTAATTAGAATAATAATAATACCCACATGCGATTATTCTATCGATGCAAGAAAATTGTTTACAGTTCAAGGGAGATAATCCTTTAGCACATGCAACTATAGTCGCTAGGATTTACATCCCCTTCCATCGCCTATTGCCTGTCTCAACCATCATCATCATCATCATCATCATCAGTTTCTTGGTGTAAATATTGTTCAATCTGAGGAGACTTTCATAGTAATGCAATGAATATATCCGATATGCCACTCAAGTATATGACCTCATCATCCATTACGTCACATATAGGCTGACGTCACAATCAAAATGCTTAATTAATAACGTCTCTGGCTCCGAATAGAATAAATAGTCCGTCAAATGTGCGTCTTAACATTAAACAAAAAGTCTGTTGAATATTTTGAAACTAATTTTACCGTGAGCTGTTGTTGCCAAGGCGTGGGCGGAGCTTAGCTAGAAATGAGCTGAGCATAGCTATAAATGTGTCCGTCTATTATTACTATCATCACACTTCACACCCAATGTGTTACAGAAAGTCATACAGAAACACTAACGTCATATTGATATTATAAATATATATCCAAACCGCAGTTATTTTCTGTGGTTCACAACTGGAAGTTCGGTATTATATGATGTCCGAATATAAACACGCACACGCACGCACGCGCGCGCGCGCACGCACGGACTCCGAAGAAATGAATAGCATGTGAACGGAAAATATTATATAGGTGATGATTAAAAACCAATTCTTCATGGCTTACACAACTTACCCGCCTTCCAGACACGCGTTAAGTAGCGGACGCAACCTCTAGCGCACGCACACACGCGCACGCACGCACGCACGCACGCACGCACGCACGCACGCACGCACGCACGCACACATGCACGCACGCACACACGCACGCACACACACACTTGCACGCACACACGCACGCACGCACGCACACACGCACGCACGCACGCACACACGCACGCACACACGCATGCACACACGCACGCACGCACTCACGCACGCGCACACGCACACGCACGCGCACATGCACGCGCACGCACATGCACGCACGCACGCACGCACGCACGCACGCACGCACGCACGCACGCACGCACGCACGCACGCACGCACGCACGCACGCACGCACGCACGCACGCACGCACGCACGCACGCACGCACGCACGCACGCACGCACGCACGCACGCACGCACGCACGCACGCACGCACGCACGCACGCACGCATGCACGTACACATGCACGCTCACACGCACGCACACACGCACGCACACATGCACGGACACATGCACGCACACACGCACGCACACATGCACGCACACATGCACGCACACACGCATGTTAACATAAAGACATAAAACAATATCATACAATTTGCTGTAGAAAATCTTCATTTTTATTTTTCTGTTAGGCAATATTTAAATGCATTCACACGATCGATGATGACTCACTACTGGTCTCCAGAAATAGAGGTTAGACCATAGACTGTCTATTCTGTCTATAACGGACACCTTTTCGGGACAAAATGGCGTTTTATTATGAATGGATGGTTATGTGACCTCCCGCCAAGGGGGGGGGGGGTGGGGGGGTCCCTCTTCATCAGTGGTGCCGATAGCTAATGGATGGGTCCGATCTGTCACTCAAGTATATGAGGTCATAACAGGGAATACAGTCTGTCAGTCAAATATATAGTCATAAATGGCGTATCTAAGTCCGTCATAAACGCGTAATAGTCTATTAAGTTGTACGAATTGTATATCTTTACTATTTAAAAAACCATTCTGTTAAATACTTCGAAACTAACTTGATTGGGCACTGTTGCTGCCAGCAACAGTGCACTGTTGCTGCCAGCAACAGCACCCAGTCAAATTCGTTTCAAAATAATCAACAGATTACCTCTATAGTTCTATGAAAACTGAGATTCACGGACAAAGGGTGGCCGGAGCTTATGTAGGAATGGGTGGGGCATGGCTAATACTGGATTCATCCATTAAAATAAAGCCACTTGTTAGCTGACGTCACAATCAAATGACGTTGGTCCGTCACGAATGTACCAAAGGCCATTCCGAAATATGTCCGAATTGTATGTCTTGGGTGAATTTACAATTTGATATACATTATGTTGAGTATTCTGAGATTAATTTGATCATGAGCGCTTGCTGCCATTGTAGACTGACGTCACAATACATAGTGACGTATCTATCTCCACCATGGACATTGAAAAGTCCGTCAAGTGTACAAATTGTATACCTTTACTAATTAACAGATTTTGTTGATTATTCTGAAACTAATTTTGTGTTTGCTGCCCCAGTCAAATGAGGTTAAAAATATTTAACAACCTACCTGTTTAGTTGCCTTAAAATTGGCAGCATCAGCGCCTAGACAAGATAGTTTCAAACTATTCACCAGACTGTTTATTAAATAGTAAATCCACCAAAGACATACAATTCGTACACTTGACGAACAGTTCAATGTTTATGATAGAGTTAGACACGTCATTCATTATTCATTATGAGCGTGACGCCAGCCTACAGGTGACTAATTGATTATGACGTCATATACTTGAGCGGCAGATCTGCTCCATCAATTGGGCGTTCTTGGAAGTCACATCCAAGAATTTCCTAATTTAATAAAATGACTGGCTTATGTACTGTAACATTATGTTTAGCTTAGAATAATGGTAGATCAACTTACACGAACTATGACGTTATGAACTAGAAGCACCTAAATTGCTAATTTGCTATAGTTTAATTATGTTAGTGAATTATTATAACACGTCTATGATAAAACTTCAAACATGTTTGACCAGCTGATATGTATAGACCTAAATACTTTCACCTGAAACTGCTACTATATCAAATCATATCATACACTAATAATGCATGTTACTGGGCCGAGCCAATGCCTGTCCAATACGGCCCAGTAACCTGCCTTATCAGGATATCTCATCACATCACATCGCGTCACATCACATCATATCATGACGCGAGAGGCGATCGCTTCCATACAACTTCAAACTTAGCATAAAAAGATGTCTTAGAATACGCGTGGAAGACTCTACACCAATAGGGCCTAGATGCATTAGCCTACAGATACTGAACAAGATTAACAAAGTAATTGTCAGGGAATGAACGATCCCACGCTCAGATTACCTATTCCTGTCGCAACCACTATTTATTACTATTAGCTAGAGGTACACTTTATGATGGTTGCTCTGAAAACAGCTTGACTGAAAATCGACAATTTTACTGAACATCATTGGTTGTTGCCATATACTAATAAAGCAAACATATTGAGTCGAACTATTCTTATATTATTTAGTATCGCTAACAATTATTTCAATAGAGAAATCCGACCTGTCAGTTCATATCACGCGGGTGTCATAGTGAAAGACGTCACGTGTTAGCTGACGTCACAATCAAAATGACATAGCTGTGTCGAGAAGATGGAAAATGTACGAATTGTATGTGTTTGATGAATTTACAGGTTATTACACATTCTGTTGACTATTTTGAAATTGTCTGCGAGTTGTTGCTAGGAGTTGTTGTTACCACAGCCACATTAGTTTTAGGAGTTGTTGCTGCCACAGACAGATTAGTTTCAAAATATTCAACAGCCTAATTGTTTAATTACTTTGATATTTAATTTTTGTGAAAGTTTGAAATCGATTGCATTACCCATAAAATGTGGACAGAGCTTAGCTAGAAATGAGTGGGATATAGCTAGAAATGGGCGGGACATAGCTAGAAATAGATCACATTATCAAATCCATATATTCCTGGGAGTTTAGAAATAAAACTGGCCCCCGGTGCTGGGGTGCATGTTCTCTCATGTATTTATCACGCCTCATCTTCAAGTCTAAAGCAGACCCCAGATCATTGCTAGAATTAGAATTAGGACAATTAACAGTAATTAATATTAGATGCATATACTGATATGCACGACAATACGCCGTATCTTACAGCAAACTTTCAGCTGTTTGGGCTATAATTAGTGTCTATACATTGAGTTAAATGTCAATTATAATGTACATGCGCGTGAAGAGATCCACAAGATCATACACCCATTCACCTTTCCAGAGTATCCGTCTATCGTCTGACCGCGTATGACGTCATAATCAGCTCGGCGCGTGTATGATGACGTCACAATCATTACGTCACAGCGGGTTCCATATCGACCGTCACCAAATCTCAAATACTCCGACACGTTGTTTGAATTGTATGTCTGTAATTCTTTGCTATTTAGTAAACATGTTTTTGAATATTTTGAAACTAATTTGACTGGGCGCTGTTGCTGCCTTAGGCAGCAACAGCACCCAGTCAAATTGGTTTCAAAATATTCAACAGCTTAAATGTGTTGTTTTTTGGAAATTGATAGTCAGGGTGTTCAGAGATCGATGGATCCGAATACGAGCGAGGTGTGGGTGGAGCTTAGCTAGAGATGGGCGGGGCATAGCTAAAACCGGAAAGGTCCATTGTCTAATATCACACCTATGTGGGTTGTTGCATAACCGCACTATAATTGGTTCCCGGTATCTGTTTAACTCATAGATATACTATATAATCGCTGGATCGCTCATGACCCTATCAAAAGCGACATTTCAGAGTTCAGTATTTTCAGACCGGATGTATAGTCTCCAAAATAATGTTTTTGTTACTAATCCTATTACGTAGTCGGATAAAGTATCAGATTTATATAGCCAATACAGTTTTAGGTAAAAATATATAAATTATCGTCTGTTCAATTCCTCTTCAAATTACCAAAAGAGAATTTAGTCATTACGCAGCTGATCGTCTGCGTCAGTCAGTCAGCCAGTCAGTCAGTGAATACCTGTTCATGCGCAATTGCGAACTCTGGCGACTATCCCCATAGGGAGAGTATGCGCATACGCGATCTAGCGATTATATACCATATCTATGGTTTAATTCTACACCAGTCCACTGATCACGTGACATGTCTAATTATCGGATTATTTACGGATCGGATCATAATAATTCTCTTGTATGTGGACTAAAATATCACGAGTCTTCAAAACATGCGCTACAAAGTGTCACAGATCACGTAACAGACCAAGAATCCATCATGTCTATCAATGGCACTGAAAGGTTTCGTTCTCTGCGAACTGACTTATATCTAGACACCACGTCTCTATAGCGACGACATTTTGTTAATCCATTATGTGGCGCTTTAAGACAGGGCTTAATTTTACACGGCGTTAATACCCCGGATTAACGCTTCACCATGGCTCTTACTATTCCACGGCTTCAGTGTTCCGGACAAACTCGTTATCAAGGCTCCGACTGTTACACGCCATCAGTTTTCTAGACAAACTCATCAGCAGGGTGTGAACAATACATATTTATTTGAATCCTCCATCCCTTCTCGATTGCACATCCCGGTACCGTTCATCAGTTATGAATGTCAGCCAGCAGAGCATGGTACACCCGCAAAGTATGGCGGTAACTTGATATGACCTGCTGCTTCTTCATTAAGGTCTTACCCATGCGTTTTCATGGTAGCTCAAGTAGTACCTGAACTGCAACTACAAAACAGTTTGTCTTCATCAGAATGTAAAGCGGAGTGGAATAATGTCTGCTCTTCATGATGATATTGTAAGGAGCTAACGTCTTTGTTACTGCGCTCACCGTCCTGCGAATGGGAAGTCGTGTCATCTAATCCAGAATCCCGATCAGTCACAGTGGAGTCGTTATACAGTTCATTTAAGGAATCTGCTTCCTTTTCAAGACCCGTTGATGTTGACACGCCCTCGTGAGCTCTAGTTGACTCGACAACACAGTTATCCGAGTCCAGCGAGTCCACGAATGGCACAGTTAAATCCTCCATTGAAGCGGACGTACTTGGTTGACAGGAGGAATATAATTCTGTGTTTGGAGCACGTGCCAGTTTCCCAGAAGATATTGTGTCAGATTCACACACTTCCGTGTCAGAAACATCCGCTAGATCGCCGGAGCTGAGGGGTAGCCGTTTGATTTTGGTGGCTAAGTATCTCTGACGCCATTTTAGATCCTCCACCACCTCATTCATCGTCAGTAACTGCTTCATCAAACCAAGATCCTGTTCCATCAGGGAGGCCTATAAATAAATATATAAATGAATGAATGAATGAATGAATGAATGAAGAAAGGAAGGAAGGCACGAACGAACTAACTAACGAACGAATGGTGTGTACGTGTGTGTGTGCGCATACGTGCGTTCGCGCGCGTATGTTTGTTTGTGTGCGCGTGTGTGTGCTTGCGTTCAGTCGGGCGTGTGGACGGGCGGGCGGGCTGGTGGGTGACCAGGGTGGATGGATGGATGGATGGATGGATTGTTGGATGGATGCATGGATGAATGGATAGCAATGAAGACCAACATGATGCCTTATTAGAAATAGGAACTCCATGTGTAGTGTTACTAGAGTGATGTTCGACTGAAATTCTGTGACCATTAACTGTGCCACACCCACCTGTCGTTATACAGCTCAGTGTAATGGATGGGTCCGATCTGTCACTCAAGTATCTGATGTCATTATCAAATACATCACATGTTTGCTGACATCAAAATCAAAATGACGTAGCTCCGTCACGACAATCGAAAAGTCGGTCAATAATGTGTAGGGCCTACGAATTTTATTCTTTGATGAATTTACTATTTACTAAACATTCTGCTGAATATTTTGCAACAGCTTTCAATCAAATTAGTTTCAAATTAATCAATATCTTGCCTGTATAATTATCTTGAAATCGGGGTTCTTGGAATTCAGTGTTCGTGTTATAAATCGACTCAAGCATGCATAAAAAAGTGGGCGGAGCTTGGCTAGATATTGGCGGGGCATAGCTAGACATGAATTGGGTCTATTCGCTGGCCTTATGAATGAAGTCTCTGTGTGCTGCAATTATACGACATTTATATGAGTTCATTCATCACTGGAGCGCCTAACCCACTGTCAACAACGTGTACGAGCGTCAGGACCATTGACAGTCACGTTTCCACTGATCTATAAATACTAGAGCTGAGATTACTCGGTGCTTATGTCGGACTTCAGTAAGCTCCGTCTAGAAACTCTACACATAATTATGTTTACACAGAACCTCCTGCTGTAGTCATTAACATGCTATAAGTACATGAAAGTGGACAGCGGTCAGTTTGCTGAATTAGTGAAATTGAAGATGTCACGTGATTATGTTTACTCGCCCTTATTGTGGCTGGTATATCTCTGTGTGAGCGCGCATATGCCTATGCAAATCTCGTGGCATGTATATGGATGCATTACTTAACTCTCTCACACACACAAATTATCACCGTACATTGGCGCGAAGGTTATATACAATTTAATAAATATTCTGTTGAGTATTTTGAAACTAATTTAACTGGGATCCTAAGGCAGCACCAATCGTGTCAAATTCGTGTTAACACTTTAACCCCCAACTTTGTTAAAGAATAATCAATTTTCTCATAGAAAATGTCCATTTGCATACCAAGAGAAGACTATTCTTGAAAATGTACAACTAGAAAGACTGGCTCGGTTATCGAGCAAGTCACTCCAGTGGTAAATTTTCAAAAATAGTCTTCTCTTGGTCTGCAAATGGACATTTCTCAAGACCACTGCAGAAGCAGTTTTTGTCTGGTATGAGTGTTGGTGGGTTACTATTTTGAACAGCTGGCCTGTACAGTTACCTTGCAATTAAGATTCTGGGAATTCCATGGTTCAAATGGTTAATACATGCTTGTCTTTTTGCTAACACAATATAATTTTTCTAGAACACACAACTGGACAGCTGTATTGTGCATATAGCGCATACTGGTCATTCACTAGCCGGACACTCACGTTCGTTAGTGATTTGGGTAAGCCACTAAAGGCGATATGTCCTTGCATTGTATTGCTATTCTGCCATGCGACCCACTCAAAACACGTGTGGCACAGTAGTTGACTGAGGTTGGAAGATAATAATAATCTTTATTTAAGGAGGGTATACATCGTCAGTAAACTGATCTTCCCGAGGCCCTCACACACACACACACGCACGCACGCACGCACGCACGCACGCACGCACGCACGCACGCACGCACGCACGCACGCACGCACGCACGCACGCACGCATATAAATATATAACTATTTATAAATATACAAAATATACAATATTATAACACAAGTAAAATGGCTGTTAAATTAGATAATTAAAATATTTGTTCATTTTCGATAGATATTACTAAAACAGTATTGCAGAATAATTACCTCATCGAATGTCGATGTTCGAATCACCTTTCACGCATACATACGCGCAAGGTCGTACACATTCATTCACACATACACACATACACAGCTATTTAGAAATAAATAAAATATGCAATATTAGAACACAAGTAAAAAGGTGAAATCACATTGCCCATATATCATTATAATTTAGTAATATATTCATGTATATTTGATTTGAATGTCAGCAGAGTAGAAGACTGAGTAATCGTTTCAGGCAGAGAATTCCACAGTTGCGCTGCAGTGTATTTGAAGCTTTTTCTGCCATATTTCGTTTTAATCCTCGGAAGTTGTAGGTTTTGCGTGTGTGCGCCACCCCAACGGAAGTGAACATGTCTTTCATGTAACCAGGGGCCAGACACATTTCTAGATTTATATGTCATAATACCCATTTTAATTTGCATTCTTTTAGTTAAATTTGTCCAGTTTAATGTTTCATATAGTTGTGCAGATGGTGTCCTGTAAGGCATGTCTAATATCACCCTAGCAGCCCGTTTTTGTAGTTTTTCTAAACTATCCAATAATGTAGGTGAAGACGGGGCAAAATACAAGACTACAATAATCAATGTGTGAAAGGATATACGACTTATAGAAAAGATTTCGTTGTTCAATGCTAAGATAATGTTTATTTTTCCGTAGAATATAAATCAAGGACGAAATCTTTTTACAAAGTTTGCCTATATGGTCTTTCCATGCAAGCGTATTGTCTATGTATACTCCTAAATGTTTGTCAAATTCCACTTGTCTGGCATTTAAATATGAAGAAAACCACTTTAATGTATTATAGCTGAATTTGTAAATGCTTAATTTTTGTAATAGGATGTCATGATTGACAAGATCAAAGGCCTTTTTAAAGTCAATGATAATAGAACCAATAAGGTCGCCATTATCTATCGAAAAGCGCCATCTTTCTACTAGATTTAACAAAGCAGTTTCACATGAATGGTTAGATCTGAAGCCTGATTGCGACTCCACTAATAAATTATACTTGGTTATAAATCTATAAATATGATCATGTATGTGTCGTTCAATAACCTTAGAGATAATGGGTAATATAGAGATAGGCCTATAATTGCTAACATTGATTTTTGAATCAGATTTATGTAAAGGCTTTACTTTTGCACATTTCCACATTTTGGGGAATTCTCCCGTAGCTATGCTTTTGTTTATAATAAGTGTAATTGAGGGTGCAATTATTGATGCTGCTGCTTTGAGGAAGTGTGCGTTCAATTCATCATAACCAGATGACTTATTTGTTTTTAAGTTGCTAAGTTCTCTGGACACATATTCAACGGTTATATATGGAATTCGAAACTCTATATTTTCTGGAACTTTATTAAAAACATGATCTGATAGCTTATCAAATGCCATTGGCCTTTGTTTTATCATGGAGTGTGTCAGTTTTGACGCGATTGTACTGAAATATATATTTAAATGTTCAGATTGCATTTGTGGGTTTTGAATTTCACTTCCATTATCATCACAGATTATTGAAGGTAATTTGTTTGCCTTGGGATTTATGTCTTTTAGAATTTTCCATATATTAGCCGGATTATTTTTTCCTGCTTCTAATTTATTTGCAAAATAATCTCGTTTAGATGCTTTAATCAAATACGCAACTCTTTGCTTTAACATTTTAAAATTCAACATGTTTCCTACGTTTTTATGATAATCCCTTTCTTTCATTGCTTTTAAAATTTCTCTGTTCATCCATCCCGGTTGACATACACGTTTAACTCTGCCTTCAATGACAGGAGCGTGTTTATTTATAATGTTGATGAATTTTGCATACCATTGATCAAGCGCTTGATCAGGACTACCCAAATAACCTATAGAACGCCAATCACATACAGACAGGTCATTAAGAAACCTAGCTTCATTAAAGCTTTTGATGCTCCTGTATTTAATAAGTTGGTGCGAATTTCGAGTTTTGAATGGTTTACGTTTGCGTACAGCGAATATTGGATAATGGTCACTTAGCGCCAAAGAGCCGACATGTGACGATTGAATTTTGTCTTTATCTGTGACATACACATGGTCAATCAGTTTTGATGTTTTCTCAGTAACTCTGGTTGGATTACGTATAAGTTGCTCTAAATGAAAAAGTTCAATTAAAGACTGCCATTTATGATTATCTGCTTTAATAAGGTCGAAATTAAAATCTCCTACAAGTATAATATCTGAGTTTTCGGAATATACCTTTTCTAACATAGCTTCAAATTCATCAATCCAGATAGCGGGTGAATCAGGGGGTCTATAGACACAGCCCAATAGGAAAGGCTTGGTCTTAAAGGGTCTAATTTCAATCCATAAAGTTTCCAGATCATCGGTTTCAAAATTTAGTTTTCTCACATATGAATGGTTATCAGCTATATATAGTACAATTCCACCACCGTCCCGTTCTTTTCTGTCCTTTCTTTCATTAACATAGCCTTCAATTTCAATGGAGTTATTTGGGATTGTTGATGAGAGAAATGTTTCAGTGGTACAGAAAACTTCAAGTTCTTTTTCACACTTCTCCATAATCAGTTTTAACTGGTCAATCTTAGGCACCAGGTGCTGTACATTTAAATGACCAATCCTAATTCCTTTAGAATTAATATTGAAAGACGGCAGATCAATGGATTTATTATTATTATTATTATTATTATTATTATTATTATTATTATTATTAATAGTACGACCGCCGCCCCCGCCACCACCACAACCAACACCACCATACCAACCACCGCCGCCACCACCACCACCGCATAGACAACCAGTAATCTAGCTTTACGTCTTTACTTAGAGATGGGTTGAGAATGAATGAATGAATTTAAAAAATCGTCCGGAGATTGCCAAAATGATACTCCTCTCAAACGACCTGAAAGCTTTCAACCCACATTTCCATATTTTCCGGTGCAAATGATCCAGGTGAGCAACACTGGCCCTTGGGCGTTTTGTTTTGGGCAAAATTACTGGCCTCACTATCCTCTCTGGATCTCTCTTCACTATACTTCACCCTCTCTCTCTCTCTCGCTCTCTCTCTCTCCCTCTCTCTCTCCATCTCTCTCTCTCTCTCTCTCTCTCTCTCTCTCTCTCACTTTGTTATTTTGTGTGTATGTTTATGTTTGCCGCCAATAAATTTTGTCTGTAGGGAGAGGGCTTTTCTAAGTTTCGAACAACTTGTGCCCAATCCCATTGTAATATATGCAATAAAATATGTTTAAAAAAAATGAATGTATGGTCTGAGAACTGACTTCTAACAGGGTAAGGACAGTTTTGCCGATTGCATATGAATGTTTTGCTAAGAGATGCCCTCTATTTAGTAATTAGCATGTGCTCAGTGAAATAATACATGTTTAAAATTTATAATTCCTCTAAATAAATTTACCATGTGTAAATTCCCAATATCGGGTTCAGAGATTTCTATGTACTTAGGTATAAGTCTCTAACAGGGATCTAAATCTGTTATTTCCATATGGTGATGAGATGGTGATTTGAGATCACTGTCTATGATATGATAACGGGAGAGTTCGGAACCAAAGATAATGATACAAACGCGGCTCTAGCCGGCAGCATAACTTCAGTTATTGTGGTAAATCTAGACATGATGAAATTCCGTTTTTCGTGATAACTGGTATTCATAGGCAACAGCAACGCCATTTTCAAATTGAAAATCACGTATCATTGCTTTGGAAACTAGTAAATCTGGTATTTAAAATAAAAATAAGGCTTATTTTGCATACCATAAAACGCTAAAATTGTCTTAGCTTTTAACTGTATATAGAAAATATGGCCGTGTTTGGAGGGGCAGATGAGT